>CM076579.1:1361165194-1361305501 GCA_034641835.2 Pinus albicaulis | reverse complement strand
TACACGCGAGCAACCTACTAATAATACAACTGATAGTTAACATCCCTTTAACCTTTGTCTCAACTGGGTCTCCACTGGAACTAACATGCATGCATCTATTAATATAAAATCATCAGTTACATGACAGATCACTGTATGTGAATTAAATCTGATTTATTTCACTTGAACTCTCACTAGTCAACAAACAGTTACAACTAGTTAAACTAATTTTAACTCAATTAATTGAGTTAATTGATTTATCATGGATTAAACTAATGCACTAACTACATCTCGGACTCAATAACTTATAGAATAACTCTCCATGCCTCACCAACCACCCTCAACTCGAAATTCATGAGCTAACTTAGTTTATCACACTCAGCTAACTATCCCAAGCGATTATGAGATAAAATTACATTTTATTGTCCACTTTAATTAAGGGAAAATTAAATTAGACACACATTTCTTGTTGAATTTTCAACAAACACTTAAGTCTAGATTCTCTTGTTAAGGGACTGTTACTATTTTTTATTCATATTGTGTATTCATTCTGGTGAAGCACTGCTAATTGTGACTTATGAAGATGAAATTGGCCCAAGCTTTGTGGCTCTACTTAAGTTGTTCAAGTGTTCTTTCCAGCAATAGTGCAAATTTGAAATGCATCAACATTTAAATTTCAAAAACTCATTTATTTTTCTTGTTTGATATCATTGTCGCGCATTTTTGATAGATGTCATCATTGTCAAACTAGTAAACTAGGTTCAACCCCCCTCCCCCCCCTCTCCCGTGACTAACGTATTATGTTTTTATTTCTAGTAAATATCTCCAGATATATATATATAGTGCTTGTTGTTGTAATTCCATTGAATTTTCTCATTGGATTCATCAAGTGACCATACATGAATGATGGTTGAGTTTAATATTTTCCAAGGACCAATGAACCTCTAATGATTATAAACCTTTTCTAGGCATGTACTACTGAATATCTTGGTAAAATCATGAGGTTGATGATGTTATGGTGTGTGTCTAGAGCTAGGGATTACATTTTGATTGAGCTATTAATGTATATGCCTCTAAAGCTTGATGCTTAGAGTTTTTTTACCTGCCTAATGCTAGTTCCCGATCCATCCTCATCACAAACCGCTAGCTACAATTTCCCTTTTAATTCTATATGAAGATTTGAGTTTCAAGTTTCCCTGCTTCTTGAATTTTGTCATTGATAGATTCCATCTCATTAAGCCCACACTACAGTCCATTTTGAGAAGCCTTTCCTCCTGATGAAACTCAAAAATATTATATTAATTTTATATCCTTCCTTAAGCAATTCGTTCTTAGATTCCACCTTCTATATTTTATCATTTTTTTGCACTCTAATCTAACTGAGACATAAAAACTTTCGTTAATTCTGTCATGGCATTGGAATCTAAGCAACTATTTCTTTTCTTCCTTCCCTATTACAAATTGAAATGTTGTAGGAATATCTGATTCACGAGCTTGAGTCTCCACTTCATTGCATATTCTTGCCTCTATTACTTGTTCCATCCACGTGGAATGGAAGTTGACCTTTCCTTTTTCAGGTTTTCAATTCATATCCATCCTTTAACCATTTGTAGTATACATTCACATTGCACACCATTCATTAATAAAATTCAATTCACAAGATGACTCACTAATTGTAGTTAAATATTTGTTTCAGTGAAATTACAAAATAAATTCATGGGCATTGGTAGCCTCTATTATCTCCACTTCAGTTGCATTATATTTACCATACACAAAGTTCTCCTAGATGCTCCTAGCAAAAAGAGTTGTCTCCTTCCTACAAGAGCTATGTTTTGTCTCAGAGACTGGAAAGTGAAGCTCCTTAAATCTTTTCCATATGTGAGTACGATCCCTTTCACTAGATCATAGAATCTCTCTGTCAATTTGACGATGGTGAACTTACCACACTCGCTCTTTCCAATTAGTGTGGTGCTAATCCCTGCATTAATTATAAGGTTGAAATTTCTCAAAATCATGGTATTTGAATGAGATGGATAAGTAAATTTCACATTATTAAAGGCTAAAGGGCCATGGTATTTTTTAGGGTTAACCTCGTCATGGTCCTCTGGATCTATAATGTTATTTCTGTCAAACAATTCAAAAATAGATGTGACAACATCAAACCCTTTCGCTAGATCCAAATTTATACTTCTAGCATACCCTATCATATGAAAAAATCTTCCAAAACTAAAATTGTTAAATAGAAAAGAAGGGGAAATGATAAATATTTGGGATATAAGCCTTTGTCCATACCAAAACTCAAAAGGCCAATAACATATTTCAAAAAACTTAGAAGTTCCCAAGAACAACGTGACAACATCAAAGTCACAGTCCCTTTGGCTATGTCCAAATTTAAATTTCCAACATTTGCTATCATCTTACCCAATCTTCTAAAAATAAAATGGTTCAATAAAAAAACATGGGAATTGATAACTCTTTGGGCTATAAGACTTCCTATGTACCAAAACTCAAAATGGAAATAACATATTTGAAAAAACTTAGAAGTTACTAGGGCCAATCTTGTATACTATGATTTCTTATTGCAACTCCTCTGCACTTATTAATTTAAATTATGTATATAGTTGAATTCAAGAGCATTCAAATAGAATATTTTAGGTCCCAATTGTATCAAAATGCGATCCATTTGCATATCAACCAGGAACAATGTTTTCATTTAGATGAACGTTAATGGTTCTTCCAAAGCTGAGATTGTAGACCACATAGGTTGTTTCTTAGAGTTAGTTGTTTTATTTCTTTGTTGAACACTAGTTTTATGACTATTTATCTCATTTATTTGTATTGAGGTCTAGTTTTAAGATTGTGTATATGCACACCTTTGACCAATAATTTGATTATGCCAAACTCAAATGACTTGTTTGTCCATAATTGGGAAAAAAGATCAGATATTTTCGTTGAAATAAAATTTAGAGCATCTTTGTCTAAAGGTGAAATGTCTCATAAGTAATTTGGATTGAAATATACTCTTGAAAATATGATATCTCTTTTATCTTAGTGCCATAGGACAAAATGCAACTTCGTGGAGTGTGATGTGTAAGGTGGAAACATAATTTTCATTTTGTAGGTTTTAAATTTTTTCCATCCATATTGTAGGAGGATTTTCATGGCTTTTGGCATTAAATACAATTTTTCATCCAATGTTGAATATGATTAATTGGGAGGAAATTACATTAATTAACATATGGTATGGTCCTAAGTTGAGCTTGTGATATGTTGGTTTTCTTTGGCAGGTCTAAATCAAGCTATTGAAATGGTTTCATATTATGCTTCATTGCAAGAACAGGGTCAGGTGCGGGACAAAATTGCATACCTACAATACTCCAATAGGCATGAAATAGTCAATAGCAAGAACTTTGGGGATGACACAAACAATGTGTTGTTGGTGACAATTGAGGGTGTAGAAGCTAGTGATGTCACCATAGATGGTATAAAATTGGTAAGTTTTAGAGAATAATATATTCTAGTTGATCCATTGCAAGAGAGGTACTATTAAGAATCTAATGTTATTTTTCCTCATCTTGGTTAATAATATGGTCTTTTCCTTGCAAAGTGAGTAGACTGAAATATTTTTGACATGACATTTTTGTGAATTTTAGTTAGAAGGAATGGGTTATAATTTATGTATTTGCATATGCTTGACATAAATCTACATGGGTCAGTAGGTCCATGTCATGAACACATCTTCGATGGAAACCTACTACATTGGGAGAGAACACATGTGTCTTTTCTTCTTCCCCTTTTCTTAACACTGCCTGTTGACCCTACTATTGCTCCTAACCCTACCACCACACACTTGTGGTTATTTTTTGATCTTACATATCTCTATCATCATCAGCCTTAAATCCATTTTTAGGTTCCATGCAACATGTAGATGAAATTTTAGTTTGTGCTTACTGCAGTGAGACAAGCCCATTATTCTCACCATTTTTCTAAATTTTATTTTAAAATAGGTTGTAGTAACAAAAAAGTGAATTTGTTTGGCATGAGGTTCTATAATAATTGAAATTGGTTGTTCCTTGTTAAAAATATCATCATTTTTTTCATTCTCATAGTGTGCTTGATGTAATACGTCTTCTTTATTGACGGCAAGAAGAATGCAACATATTATCTATATTGTTTGCATGAATAATGAAACATAATTTTATATTGTTTTTCCATACAAATTTCCATGCTTGTAGTTGTTTAAATTTTAGTTTAAATAAGTAGAAAACTATGAGTTGTAACTTGGAAGCACTGTACAATTACAAAATCTGACATTTTCCCTTTAATAAAGGCATTCCCAGCCATTGTTTATTCACATAAAATTTCCACTTTTGAAAAAATTGTTGGTTTTCAAATTTTTTATCTCAGTTTAATTTTATATATTGCATTTGAGAATTAATGAGTTATTATGGAAACTTAATATCTATACTAGTTTCAACACAAACATGTTCTGTTGTAGTTTAGTGATGTAGATGCAACCTCCTCTGCAAGAAATGCTTTAAGGGGAAGAAGCATTCCAAGGTAAATAGATGTGGGGACCTTAATCCATGGGTTCTAAATTATATGACGTCGCACAGTACCAAAGATGAACCCTATATTTTGCAAGTAATGCTAAACTATGGTGACAAGGAAATATTTTTTGTTTTACCATAAACATAATTAAATGGTAAAATTTTTATTTCTTCTTGGATTGATATGCATTTTCTAGTAGAACATGTTGGACCATATCACCTATGAATTTTGTTTTCTACTCACACTAACTTGAATGTCAAATTATAGAGTCATCAAAGAAGGCACAAATCCTTGATGCAATCATTCATGTTTTTTTTTTCCACAGAAAAAAATCGAACCATCTATTAATATAGAAAGTTACAGAGAATATGCATAGCATTTCAAGAAAACACCATTTCTCCCTTTTCAGGCAGAGAAACACATTTTCTGCTGTTTGTAAATACCTTTAGATATTCACCAAAACAACCCAGCCATAAGAGTCTCAAAAATAAAATATTGTCCATTTTCCACCTCCCAGATTCCTTTTAAAAGGAGACAACCGAAACAGAGGTAGGAAAAAGACAAAGTCCTTTGAAGCTTTATGCTTCCAATAAACTGGAACCAGGTAGTAACCACTTTCCTGAAGCAATCATTCATGTTATTATGGAAGCACTCAAATTTAATATATATCATTTCAATTTGGTAATTAGGTAGATAACTGTATATTTTAATTTTTCAAATGCATTTCAGGTTGTAGGATAATTTTATAATGACATATTTATTAGGGAAAAAATATGTCAATGAATGACCCACATATATTTTATTTTTTGAATGGAGAGAGGTAGAAAACATTAAAGCTACTTCTATTATAGCACTTCATAATTGTACTGTGTCTAGTCTCAAAAGAAAATGCCATGAAGGAAATGTAAGTGAATGATTTTGAAATTATCCTATAATTTGTAGTTTTTGTATGGAATGATTTGTATAGTGTAGATATTTTACAATAACCATTGTTGCATTTTTATATACTATTTTCATTTCTCAACTGGTACATGTTTGAATGTTTTATTTCTGTAGGGATTATAAAAATCCAAATTTGCCTATTGCTCCTTCTGTCATCGATGGAATTGGGAATGTAAAAGAAGTATGCTATCAAAGTACTTTGTGTAGATAAAGTTGTTATGTCAATGGTATTTTTTATTGTTAAATTCATTTTATTTTGACATTGTGCCTAATGGAAAAATAAGAGAGCCAGAGAGTAATGTTCTTACATCTATTGAGAACATGAAACATGTTGTGATTTTGGATTTTTTGCATGTGGTATGTTGAAAAACTGCAAGTTATGTTTTTTTTGTACAAGCCTCTTTCGAGTTTTGAGTTTTGTTCATAATAAGTAGTTTTTCCCTTCCTTGAAACAACATGTATTCTCAACATTTAATATAGTTCGGAAAATTATAATGGTTGATAATAATGTAGGATAACATGCTTTAATTCATCATGCAGGTATTTTGATAAATCAAGTCATTGAATATCTCATGGTTCAACAACAGAGGCTAATTTCTAATTAAAATCATGCCTTTCTCCTGCAACATTGGGTCCTCAACCATCATTTGTCCCAATCCAACTTTTTTCCCCCTCCTGAGGGATTTGTAAAACCAAAATTTGACAGGGCATCGAAGGGTAACCCCAGACCAACAAGTTTTGCAGGAATCCTTAGAGAGAAGGAGGGAAATCCCTAAGGTATTTATGCATGGTTCTATGGAATGATTAATGGCACCACCACATCCAAAGCGATCAAGAGTTAGAGATTGGAGAGTTGAGAGAATAGAATAAGGTATTTAACGTTCTCCTTATCCTATGTTATTACCTCCCACACATGGAGAAAGGGAAAAATGTAGCCAATTTTTAAGCCAACTAGGGGATACAAGAGTCCAACAAAGAATCCACCTCTCGTTAGCCTCCTGTTATAGACCCATAGGACTTGCGTACATTATCAATGATGGTAATTAAAGATAAATATTCCCTGTTAGGGGTGGAAAAATTTAGAAATGAGGCTCAGGATATAGGCATTAAAATATCCTCCACATGATATCCATGAGATATAAGTGTGTTGAACATGTAGAGCTTGGTGCTCTAAAATTGAGCCTTCTCAAGGTGACTTGGATTATAAAAAAGGTGGTAATGGCACTTGTTTTCATTTTCTGACATTGGGAGATGAGGTTCTATTATGTAGGGGGAATTTCATGCACACAAGTCACAAGAGGCCTCATAGGAGAGCCAATAGCGTACCTTGATCTTTGGTTGTGATCACTTGAGGGTGGAGAGAGGCGGCATGGTAGAGTGTGGACTCCATTAGTAATGAAAAATGTAATTTGGGATAAAGTCTCGAAGAATCTCTTGGTTTCATTGGGGAAACGAGACAAAAATATTCATGAATGTCCTCATGCTAAGGAGGAGATAAAAAAGTGGATGTTAGAAAAAATTAGGATTGTCATGTGGACAAAGCAGGTAGGAAAAAAAAACATATTATGTCAAATAATTTAACCCAACATGGAAACATGATGACAAAGAGTATTTGAGTTCCTCAACCAAAGGAAAAGCTAAAATTTTAATTTCACAACAGAGAACTAGCTCCCATCATTTAAGATGTGAAATTGGTAGATGGGTGGTCCCTAATGGTTGGGAAGAAAAAAAATGCATTTTTTGTAGCAAAGGAGTGGTAGAAACATAATGGAATTTTAACAAAGACTGTGTAGCGTATGAAGTCATTCATCGCCAAATTGATAACAACCTAAAAGTGAGAAATTTCAATGAGCGTTTTGAGGAGACAATACTTCACAAAACAACAAATTTCTTACTTAAGATACATAACAAAATAATCATTATAAAAAAACAAAAAATTAATATGGATTAAGTGATAGTGATTAGCCCCTTAGACTACGAGATCTCATGAATGTCATTAAAAATAATTCAATTCAATTCCATGTTTAAGTTTATATTAAACCTTATTATACCCATATTTGAGTCCTAAACACTATAATGATCACACTGTCTTAATGATCTTCCCATCGATAATATATATTGGTGGAGAGCTCTAAATTAATATCCTCGTTGCAGATATTTTGTTGGTTTGAGAAAATTAAATGGATAAGCAATTTGGTCTAAGCCTTAGAATTCCATGGGTGGAAAACAAATACAACTCACTCACATTCCTTTTGAACTTCACTTGATGTGATTTGAACCCAGTAGGTCATTTAAAGTGCATATCAAATTGTGCTTTGTTTGGGAGCTCATGCGGGTTGTTGTTTCATCATACCTCAATGCTTATTTTGAGTAGGAAGTTGACATTCAAACCTAAAGATCACAAAATGAAAGATTTGAGAGCCACCACCATGGCCATGTGACCATAGGCCAACCTGGATTTTCCCTTTTACAGTTATTAATAATGAAAGGGGGGGGGGGGCACCGGGGGGGGTTGATGATATATGAAGGTGGGTGGATAGAGGGCCAAAGGATTCAAGCTTACAAATCTATGGCACCCCAGATCGATCCATAGGGTCTCTCGTTTTTCCTTTTTCCAAATAGATTCACAATTTATTGGTGAGGCAAGGAGGCAATACCATTAACTCTCACGCTCGGTTTGTTGGGTAGTGCAATGAAGCCTCCTTGGGTGGTTCTAGTTCTGCCTCTTCTACTATGGGGTATGAAAGATGCATCTACTTCTTCCAGAACATATTTTAGGCACATAAATGGAAGTAAGTTTTAAATTTTTTTCATGTCAAATGGGTGTTGTGATTCACAGAGGCCTATTTTAAGTGCATTACAATGGTGTTCGAATTAGTTATGGATATTTGATATCATTTTCTTCAGGCATGCGATCTAGCGGTGTGTTAATGGTCGAATCATGATTGATCTGAGATGTTTTTTTTTTTTTGTATTTTCTTCCTTTATGGGGTGAAGGGGTTTTTGAGAGCAATCCACTGTAAAGTTTTGCATTGCAAGATGAAATGTGCAAGTATTTTTTATCTAGTAATGTGACAACATGTAAGAAACATGGATTTATTTAATGAATAACAACATACACGAAATAAGGATGCAAAATAAGGGGTTTCCAGTACTAGGCATATTGCCTTCTGCGATGGTGTATACAATTTTGATTTGAGCTTAGGGATCAAATCCTAACGTTCTCACCCTATTTTTCCATTTGGGAGGTCTAGCAAAGTTTAGATCATCCTGATATATCCATTTGTGTGTGTGGTGCCTCCGAGCACTCTTTAAATCACCCTTACCAAAATATCAAACAAAGTGGTTTGGAAGGGGTGGCTGGATGTTGAATGGAAAAATCTGATTAGTCTGTTTCTTCCTACCCCAAAGAGAGAGCATGTCTTACCCATATAGTTTTCAGTTCACTGGACTAAATGTATGCCATTAAAAAAAATTGGGATCAGTTCAAGCCTTTCTATAAAAAACCACAACAAAAGGAAACAAACGTATGAATCTAGATTACACCATTCCTAATCTATATGTTCTAGCTATGCTGGGAAATTTTTTTCTATTCATTCAAGTTGTTCATTTGTTAGAAATACAAACCTTAAGTGGAAGAGTATGATACATAGGCTTGGTGATTGTAGACTCCATTTCATGTAATATTGTTTCACCACAAATCTGTTAATCTGTTTAAACTTTAGTATGATCATTTGTTCAATGTGTTGTTAGGTCCCCATATTACTAGTGTAGACCCTTATTGTAATTAGTGTAGGACCCTTATTGTTATTGTTGTACCCCTGTAACCCCCATATTGTTATTATTGTTCCCTTACATTATTATTGTTAGGTCGACTAAGATTATATTATGACCCCATGGACTCCTATATATAGAAGGAGGTTATGTCATTTGTATCATCCAAGAATTGTTCATTTATGTAATGTATTGGAGATTTACCCCTTGAAGTGGCTGATTTATAATGTGTTGATCTCTCTTTTCTTATATTTTTGGAGCTGGTTCCTTAACATTTGGTATGAGAGCTTTGGATTCTAAGGTTTCGCTGCTCCAAAAGGGCATCGTGGAATTTTCGCTATAACGTTTTTTTTATGAAGGTTCAAAAGCTAAAAATTTTACAGGGTGAAGCCGAAATCCTGGGGAACGTCGTGTAAAAATTTCAGATCTTGGTTCGCAATATTTTCAGAGATATGATCTGTGGAAGTTATGGTTTTTTCAAGCTCCCAAATTTCACGTAAACAAGTCATCGTGGAATTTTTTCTATAACTTTGTTTCTACGAAGGTTCAAAACCTGAAATTTTTACAGAGCAAAGCCGAAATCCTGAGGAACTTCCTGTAAAATTTACAGATCTTGGTTCGCAATATGTTCTGAGATATGATCTGTAGAACTTAGGGTTTGTTCAAGCTCCTGAATTTCAGCTCAAAGAAGTGACCTTGGGAAAATCGTCATAACTCTCTCTCTAAGCATCAAATTGGAATTATGTATAAAGTGGCCACAATTACACAGACTATACTTTCCTCTGTATAAATTTCAGAGCCGAAGGAGGAAACGGTGAGACGTGGCATGCAATACAAGTGCGCTCTACTGAACCGGTCCATAGTTAGTTCATTGTGGGAGATTCATCATAACTTTATCTTGAAGTATCCAAATTAGGTTAGACCTATGGAACTCAAAAGAAGATTCAGAGGGATACTATAGGACTAAATTTTAGATATTGAAGATCTGAAATTACAAAGATAATTCATTTCAATATCGAGCTCCTCAAAAGAAAGAAAAAGGTGTGTATTTGTTTTCAAATTTCATAAGTCTTGTTTGAAAAATCAATTTTAAGTGATTCCAAGGGAATATTGAGCATAAATATTAGTATTGGGTTCTAAAATTCCCCCTAAAAATAATTCAACACCCATTGAGCCCCCAAAATACTCTACTATGACTCATGAAGATGAATAATTGCAACATGATCTATCAAAATTATAAGAGCAAGTGCACCAAATTTCACTCTCACAAAGAGAAACAAAAAATGAAATGGAAGTTTTGAAGAAAGGCGTGGAAGCGAAGATGGATGGTTTGAAGAATAATATGGATGGTTGGAAGAAAGATGTGGAAGCTAAGATGGATGGCATGTAAGCTGGCATGGAAGCTAAGATGGATGACATGGAAGAAAAAATGAAAGACAACATGGAAAAAATGAAGAATGATCTAAAAGAAAACATGGAAGGTTTGACAAAGTTGATACAAGAAATGTTTCCTAATGGCGAAAGGATAGTAGAGGAAACTGATGATGAGAACAAAATAAATGTTAATCATGATTTCATAAACTCTAATGTTGGATGGTAGAACCACCATATTCCAAATATGGATATGAGGAAGTTTTATGGCAAG
This sequence comes from Pinus albicaulis, assembly GCA_034641835.2. Taxonomy (NCBI): domain Eukaryota; kingdom Viridiplantae; phylum Streptophyta; class Pinopsida; order Pinales; family Pinaceae; genus Pinus; species Pinus albicaulis. Next base: position 1,361,294,610 of record CM076579.1, on the reverse strand, counting down.
GATCCCCTAACATAGATACTACAAATGGATCAATATTTTGATCTCAATAATGTTCAAAACACACAAAAGGTATGCATTGCAAATTTACACTTAGAACAAAATACATTTGTATGGTATCGATGGCTTTGCTTCCGTAAAAAAATTGTCACTTGGTCAATTTTTACGGAGGAAATGATAGCATATTATAAGGATACAAAGAGCAACACCTTCTTTAGCCAATTGATATATCTCAATCAGAAGGGTTCAGTGGTGGAGCACATTGAGGACTTCCAAAAATTGAATATAAGGGTAACTAATATTCCATAGGAACATAGGATTGATGTCTTCATAGGGACTTTAAATGATAATATCCAACATGAAGTTCGTGTTTGGGAACCTGATTCATTGGAGAAAGCATTCAGGTTGGGAATAAAAATTGAAAGTAAAATTATGGTGACAAGGAAGCCTACCACTCACTTCTATAAAGATGGCAGTGTTGCTACTCCTAGACTTCCACAACCTACAAGGGTGACACCACAGCAATTGAAAGAAAAAAGAGAAAAATGGCTTTGCTATAATTGTGATAGCAAATACATTAAAGGTCATAAATGTGCTGAGAAGAAATTATTTTACATAGATTGTGAAGAGGAGGAAGAAAATGAACAAGAAACTTCAAAAGAAGAGGATATACATCAGAAACCAACCCTAGAAGAAGAACAAATGAGTCTGACATATCATGTAATGCACTGGCAGGAATTACCACTCCTCAAACTCTCAAGGTAGAAGGACATATCAAGAAGAAAAATGCAATAGTGTTGATTGATTCGGGTAGTACCCATAATTTTATTCATTATAAGGTAGCCAAGGAATTGAGTTGTTTCCTATACCCAGCACTAGAATGTCAAGTGATGGTTGCAAATGGACGAAATATAAATTTCTCTAGAAAATGCCATAATATCAAGCTAACGATGGGGGAGTATGTATTGAATAGTCCAATGCTTTCCATTCCAATGGGAGGTGTTGATGTTGTAGTAGGAGTACAATGGTTACAATATTTGGGGATGATAGCTTTTAATTTTCAAGAAATTTTCTTGAATTTTTTTTCCAAAGGAAAGGAAATCAAATTACGGGGTATCACAGGGAAGCCAGGAAAGATAATAAGCTCTAATTTCATGACAAATCTTCTGAAGAAAGAACAATGAGGCGTAATTGCACAATTATGCTCACTAGAAGTTCCAACATCAAAATCATCTATTTCTCCAGATCTCCAAAAGGTCTTGGATAATCATTCCAGGTGTTTGAAACTCCCAAAGGACTCCAACCTATATGTGATCATGATCATGCTATTCATTTGATTCCAGGAAGTGTTCCTCCAAACATTAGGCCTTACAGATATCCTTATGTCGAAAAGAGCAAAATTGAACGTATGATTGCAAAAATGTTAGAGGCTAGTATAATTCAACCTAGTCAAAGTTCTTTCTCTGCTCTAGTAGTATTGGTGCACAAGAAGGATGGATCATGGCACATGTGTCCGAATTATAGGGAGCTCAATAAGCTCACTATTGAAGATAAATTTCCCATTCCTATGATTGGTGAATTATTGGATGAATTACATGGCACAATGTTTTTTACCAAGTTGGATCTTCATTCAGGATATCATCAAATTAGAATGAAGACTAAAGATATTTTGAAAACAACAATTCAAACTCATGAGGGTCATTATGAATTTTTGGTCATGCCTTTTGGCCTTACCAATGCAGCTTCTACATTTCAAGTGTTGATGAATTCCATTTTCAAACCCTTCCTTAGAAAATTTGTGCTAGTATTTTTTGATGACATACTAATCTACAACAAATCTTGGAAGGATCATGTTGAACATGTTGACAGGGTGCTCAAACTATTGGAGGAGAAGCTATTATATGCAAAAACATCCAAATGTTTCTTTGGAGTACAAGAGGTGGAATATCTGGGTCATATTGTATCTCACAAGGGTGTTAAGGTAGACCCTAACAAAATTAAATCCATTAAGAAATGAAAAGTCCCCACAACCATAAAGCAATTACGATGATTTCCTTAGTTAACAAGGTATTATTGTAATTTTGTTAAGAATTATGGGAGAATAGCAGCGCATCTAACAACATTACTGAAGAAAGATGCATTTTCATGGACTCCTAAAGAAACTAAGGCCTTTGAACATCTTAAAGAGATAATGTGTCTATCACCAATCTTAGCTACACTAGACTTCACAAAAACCTTTATTGTGGAATGTGATGCCTCAAGAAACGGAATTGTTGTTGTTTTAATGCAAGAGGGAAGACCCATTTCTTTTGAAAATCGTCCAATCAAAGGAACATATTTACATAAAGCTATTTATGAGAAGGAAATGTTGGCAATACTACATGCACTAAAGAAATGGCAACCTTACCTAATGGGAAGGCACTTCAAGGTAAAAATTGATCATGATAGTCTTAAACACTTTTTGGAACAAAGACTATCTTCAAAAGAGCAGCAAAAATTGGTCACAAAGATGTTGGGTTATGACTTTGAAATCATCTACAAAAAAGAGAAGCTAAATGTTGTTGCAGATGCACTCTCAAGAAAGGATGAAGAGGTGGAAGAATTTCTCTGTGAAATTTCTATTATCCAACCAGATTGGATAACTGAAGCAAGGGATGAATGGAAGAAGGATGAAGAAGTGTGGGTACTCATTCAAAATTTGTAGCAAGATCCTACTACATCTGATACATTTAGTTTGAAAAATGATTCCTAATGGTACAAAGATCACTTATATCTTTGTAAGAATTCCCAACTAAAACAAAATATTCTTTTGGAATTGCACACTTCTTCTTTAGGAGGACCCTCGAGATTTTTAAGATCTGACCACAGGGTGAAGAAATATTTTTTTCGATGGCCTTAAATCTGATATTCAAAAGTTTGTGGAAGAATGTTTGGTTTGCTAGCAAAATAAAGTTGAGACAATTAAGACTTCTACAACCTTTATCCATTCCAAGTCAACGTTGGGAGGAGATTTCAATCGATTTTAGCACAGGTTTACCTAAGTCCGAAGGAAAGAGTGTCATCATGGTGGTAGTTGATAGGCTTACAAAGTATGCACACTTTTGTGCATTATCTCATCCATTTAAAACAAGTACAGTTGCTACTGCATTTATGGAGACAAGTCAAAAGCTACATGGAAACCCAAAGATTATGGTAAGCGACAGAGATCCCATTTTTACTGGAAATTTCTGGATGGAATTATTACTTGTTTGGGTACTCAACTAGCTCATAGCTCATCTTATCATCCTCAATCTGATGGTCAAACTGATATAGTGAACAAATGTTTGGAAGGTTATCTTGGTTGTTTTGTATCTGATAAGAAAACAGAATGGGTCAAGTGGTTACCTCTGGCTGAATGGTGGTATAACACTTCCTTCCATACTTCAGCAAAAATGACCCGACTTATGGCACTTTATGGATATCATCCACAGTCCATCACATCATATTTAAGAGAAAATTCTAAGGTGCAAGCAGTGGAAGATCACATCGAGCATCAACAACAAGTTCTCCCACTCTTAAAGGATAACCTAAATTTGACACAAAATCGAATGAAACAACATGCATATCAACATCGCAGCGAGAGAAGTTTCGATGTAGGAGATTGGGTATTTTTACGGCTACAACCATACAAAAAAATGTCCCTCAAGCAAGCTAAGAAGGACAATAAATTATCGACAAAATACTATGGTCCTTACAAGGTGTTGCAAAAGATTGGTATTATGGCATACAAATTGGAGCTTCGTGCTTCTTTGTGAGTGCATCCAATTTTCCATATTTCATGTTTAAAGAAGGTTATAGGTGACAAAATTCTAGTTCAAACAATATTTCCAGAACTTGATGAGGAAGGAAAAATCATATTGGAACCTAAAACAGTCACGGAAACAAGAACTTGGCAGCTATGAAATCGATCAATTTCAGAGTATCTCATCAAGTGGAATAACTTACCCACTGAATATTCTACATGGGAGGATGAGAATTTTACACAGAAGCATCTAGAGCTACTCAAGCATTGAGGAAAACACTTTTTTGAAGGAGAGGGGCATGTTAGGTCCCCATATTACTAGTGTATTCCCTTATTGTTATTAGTGCAGCCCCATTATTGTTATTGTTGTAACCCTATAACCCCCATATTGTTATTATTGTTCCCTTACATTATTATTGTTAGGTCGTCTAGGATTATATTGTGACCGCATGGACTCCTATATATAGAAGTAGGTTCTGTCATTTGTATCATCCAAGAATTGTTCATTTATGTAATGTATTGGAGGTTGCCCCCTCGCAGTGGCTAATTTCTAAGGCATTGATATCTCTTTTATTCTATTTTTGGAGTTGGTTTCTTAACATGTGTTATGTTTTTGTAGCCCTTTTGAGTTAATTTTTTTAGTTAAATAATAATATTACATGCATATAGCCTATGGGGACATTTTACTGACTTTGTGGATCCCTAATTTTAAGGCATAACAAAAAATGAAAGGCCTGGGAAGTGTTTCATTTGACAAGATCCTGGGTAGTCTTTAATTTTATAATTTTAATAGATATTTTCTTTACTTTATAGATAATCCATATGCATCACACCTGCTTCTAGTAGAAACTGCCTATTTCTAGACATATAACAGAAGTACAACAAAATATTGCTAAAATGGCCCACTAAGAACTTTTATTTTACATTGGAATGTGGTTAACTATCAATCTTAAGTTTTCAAGTTAAATTGTGAATGGCAATGTTTCTAATTATTTTTTTAGGTGTTGTCTTTTTCAACTTCTAGATATGGATACATCTGGCACACAATATGAAAATTTTGTTTGTGTAATAGTCAAAGGTTTCAATTTTAGAAGAGTGGAGTATTTCCCTAGGAATTTTTATATCAAATGATGTTTGGATTCCAAGCATGCAATTCGATGCTTAAATTAACGAATAAGCAGACACTCATTTTTGGAATTAGGGGCATTGTTGAAATAGTGTTGAAAAACTCATGACAACTTCTAGAGGTATTACTGAGGCTAGTTCAACATATGGAAATTTCCTTGGAATACCACCTTCTCTCAGGTAGTGATGTCTGTTAGTGTGGTATTGACTTTATGGTCCTTTATCTTGCAACTGCAAGAAATCGTCATTGAAGCACCACTGAACGTATCAAATTTAAGGAATGTTTGAAATGATTTTTAATGTGCCTATCCAATTATCTTGTAGATTGCATATGGTGTTTGAAATTTTGATTGCAATTGAAATATATAGTCATTGCTTTTGAATCTAATATTGGAGAAACTTGTATCCCTTTTAGGACACAATGGAAAACACTGTAAAAAATAAGGTTGCAAAGGCAGTGGTACCTACTATTGATGTCATGTTTCAGGCTCTCAAGTATTGCCCTTCAATTTTTACAATATAGAATTTGAAATCCGTAGTAACATAACTTGGTTTAACATTTTTGAAGCTTGATATCATGATAGAAATGGTTTTTCTAGATGATTTTCTACCTAGGTTGGGCATCTAGCGTTTGGAGATCATTGGTGATGATGTTGACTTGATTGTTTTTCCAGTGAATTTGGGACAAAATTTGTTCCCCCAAAGAAAATTTTGAAGATTCTTTCTAAACTTTTTGATCACCAAGATCAGAATGTGCGGGCATATACTAAAGGGTTGACAATAGAGCTATGTCAGTGGATTGGAAAAGATCCAATCAAGTCAATCTTATTTGAGAAAATATGAGATATTGTTGTAAGTATCTCACACAATTGATATACAAAGTTTTGTGTAATTCTAATTTGTGCCCTAAGATATCTAATGTAATTTCACTTATTTCTTTTGTTTTCTACCCAAAAAAATGAATTGGATGCAGAGCTGGTTAATGTGGTTGGTGTTCCCAAACCTACCCGTAAGATCAGGTACTTTTTTAATGGAAATGTGTTAGCATATTTTAGTGTGTTATTGAACCCTAAAAATATGTGACTTATTATTCTACATTTGGTAGATCTTGTAAAATTTTATCAATAATTGTTTGGTACATACTTGTCATTGTTCTTAAAAATAGAGAATATTCATTGAAATATTATTGAATGCATGTATCTAGTCATGACTTACATGGCATTCATATGCTTGTTAATAAATTGAAGGGAATCACTCATCCTTGATCGAATTTTTCACCTTTGTATGTTATAATGCCAGACTTTATAAAATTGCACTTGTGGATTTTCTTGATTGGTCCACCAAATCTCATAAATAATATTTTTGGGCTCATAACCATTTATTTTTAATGGTATGATGAACTCCAAATGTTGGACATGAAAATTAAAATTATAGACAAACTCTATTGAAAAGAATAAATACTTAATAATTCATTGGTTAGCTAATTAGCTTTATTAGTTTTGTAAATGTGGAGATAATTCAAAGATTGCTTGAATTAATTGGTGTCTGTTTAGACAATTTAATGTCTTAAATTGTTCAACATAAATTATCAACCGAGGTTTGTAATCCGATGAAGTGTGGTGCACTATATGTGCTTAGTTAACCTTCTTCTTAGTTCGTTGTATGTATTTTTATGTTGTTTTGGGGGATTTTGTTCCTTATGTCTAAATGTTAATCTTAAGAAATGAGAACTATGAAAGGAATCTAGTGAATCTAGTGAAATTTAGATGTGTAAAACAAACTTTTGAAATAAGGAAGAAAAGGAAGTGTTCTTAAATTATACTAACTTACATAAAAATGAATCAAAACTATTAAATTGTTAGAACCTGATCTAAAAATAGAGTGCCTATTCTAATGAATTTAAATTTAACATTAGTTCTACTCCATGGACTGAAATATGAATCTTATGACTAAAAATTGAAATTGAAATGTTATTCTAGATGAAAGCAGATTCAAAGGAAAAAAACAATTAATGTATGATCAATCACTCTAGCATTCAATATGGAAGTATGACATAGTCACCCTCTTGAAATGATGTACAAGTAACCGATTACACTTTAATTTTGAAAATTAAATCTAGGAAAGCATTTAAAGCATGTAAAGGAAAACTCAATAATTGCATAGGTTAAACAATCGAGCACCCAATTTGGAAGTATGACAAGTCACCTTCTTGGCCTGATCTTTAGGAGCATCCAATTATACAATTGACTGAGAATTTGATCTAAGAAAGCAAGCCTAAGAACATGAAAGGAAACTAAACAATTGTGAGCTCTCTTACCTCAAACATAATCCAATTGGAAAATAGATGAATCTACCTTCTTGAGATGTTTTTGGAAAGAAAATATTACACAATCATTCTATCATTGATGCTAAGAAAACATTCATAACTTAATTCTACGATATTGATCTAAAATCTGCAACACAATATTAATCTACTTTGCGAATTGACAAAATAGAGAAAATAATTAAACTAAAATAACTAATGAAAAACCTCCTCCTGTGCAGGGGCCCTCTGCGACAAAATAGGTCGAGATCCTAGCTAATTATGTATGCATTAAGCAGAAACTGGAACCATGAACATGATCCTTGTATTATGAAAAAGAATAGATTTTAAAGCATACATAACGTTTTAGAAATTAAGATTGTCTTCGATCTTTGCATAACTAATATTTAAATAAAATAAAATGTAACTGTGAGGAGCTAATTATGCCTACAGATGGTGATTCTAACCGAAACATAGAATTAAATTCTGACTGTTTGAATCTTGATTTGCTACGTCAAATCAAATAAAGAGTTCTTCACTCTCGGCTTATGTCCTTTGAGCAAACTTTTACCATGATCACAGGCACCCTTTTCTATCGATTTCGATCAAGTGGATAGGACGAAATCCATATGTGAATAATTCTAGAGATTCCCATGTAACTCGTTCCTTTATCTGCTCCTTGAAACCTATCAAACCATAAAAGTAGCTGCGGAAACAAAAATTCACTGCAGAATAGGCTGCATTTTGTAGCTTAGTTACAAAAATCCATTCAAATAATAAGAACATCAGAACATAACATAGAAATCATTTAAATGCATTCCATGAGATAAAACATGACATTTATCATTGATTGGAGTGTATGGAATTATGAAAAGGTAAGGAAAAAGTGATGAGAAGGGATGTCAAAGAAAGGACAATTCTGAGGTTCAAGATACCCCCACTAAGAATTCATTGTATTTCCTCATGAACTTTACCAAAAATTTGAACTTCCCTCTCCTATTGCATTTGTTCAGACACTTTTGCTAATACATCTAGTTTTGTCCTTTTGCTTTTCTTTGAAGTGATTGCTATCCTAGGCTTCCTCATAAGGATTTTGTATTTGAGATTGATGACTGCCTTGTTTAGTGATTTTTTCTTTGTTTTTAACTTTCTATTCTTTTTGTACCACATTCCCAAGTGCAAGATGGTATTATCACTAATAACTTTCTCCAATTGGTTCTGCTGCTTTAAAGCTTCATTCTCCTGTTTAATATGCCTATTCAATATCTCTAGCTCATATATTTCTTGTTTAAGGGTATCAACTAGAGGTTCTTGTGGATTGATAGGTGGTTCTGGATTCACTACTGCATTTCTCTTCTCCAGTGACTCTATGTAATCATATATATCTTGCTGCACTAGGTCTATGCCTAGAGATCTTCTACTGGGATTGCCTTCAAAATTATGTATAGGAGAATTTTCAGGGCTATTTGGAGGAGAGATATTGATGGGAGATGGTATTGGAGGTTCTTCCTCTAAATTTACAAACTCTGTCTCTTGTGGTAGTGTTTTCTTCATTGAACCTCAAAGTCTAGAGCTCCTTCTCAGCTGTAGAGAATTTACGTTTTCTTCACTTGTAACCTTGCTCCTCTTTTTTGTTTTACTTCATGTCTTAACTTCACCCTTCTTATTTTTCTTCATCAGTTATGCAAGGGTGAGTTCCTCATCATTTTGTTAAAGTGGAGATGCAGACCTGTCTTCAATGCTTGTGTCAATCTTCTTTCTTCTACTTTTTCTAGTCTTGTCTTCTTTAGGCTGCTTTGGTTCATATTGGAAATGGTTTCTGATAAGAAATATCTCCCAAGAATCTCCTATACTTTTCAAATGAAATTCAAGAAGTATTTTTACCAACCCATGATGGTGCATAGTGTTATCTATAAAGTGAATTATCTTCTGCACATTTGTAGACATTATTTTTAAGCTATTTAGTAAAAATAAGGGAAGATTTATTTCACCATCCTATAAAAAATTCATCAACAATATAATATGATACCATACATGCAACCAAATCTGACTTCACAAGTGATAAAATTTTGCAGAATTAAAAGCATGTTCCTCCATTTGTTCTTGAGTGCTGAGCTAGGAATACGCTTTATGAAAACAAAAGTATCCATACCTAGATTTTTTAGGACATAGTTCCATGATTCACTGTGAAATTATTTGTTTTTGAAAAACCTTCGCCAACTCTTGGGAGCTCTGTGGCTTCAGCTATGAATGCCTCAGTTACTAAGAACTTGATGTCTCCTATTTCAACTTCCGTTCCATCAAAAGAGCTCACAAAAGACTTAGTGATCTATTTGTGAAAGCCATCAATTTTTTCTATAAAATTGAGCCACTTAGCCTTTTGCAACATCCTCCCACCAGTTCAGTCCTGACTATCAAACCCATTTCTTCTATTGTGAAGAGTCTAGCCTTCAGAATAATCCTTCTTTGTATGAAGTGAAATGGATTATGGATCTGATGAAGGACATCGATGGTTTGTAGGAATGAGTGAGATGGATATTTGACGGGGTATTTAAGAAACATAAATGGATAGGCTACGACAACAAGTCATAACCGTTAATCATAAATGGGGAATTCTGTTGTGGACCGTTATGAAACATAATGTGGATGATGTGGTAGATATATGACATGATAGGAGTCCCAATCAAATCAAATGATGACATGTGGAGGTAACATATGATCATCTACGTTATACATGCTAATGTTTTTTACGTTGTTATTTAAATAAATTTATGCAACTTACCTTTAGAACTAACCTTATGTTGTCATTTCCTTGGTGTTGATTCTTCACGTATCTTTTAGCATGATGGTCTTCAAATGTAGTCCTTCAATTTCCTTTGTTCATTAGTCTTTCTTCAGTAGGCTGTACAAATGTGACAGAGCTACAAACTGTGAAATCATCTGCAGAATGGAATGTAGTTGCAATAACTATAGAATGGAAGTAATTATGTACTACATTTTATTGTTTTTTTAGAAAAGAAAGGGAAAAAATATTTTTTGGGCTTTTTCAGAAATGGAATGGAAAATATAAGATGTTAGAACTCCTGATTTTCATCCTATATTTTCTATATAAGGATGCCAATCATTGTTTGCTTTCATACTTATACAATTTTTTTTTTTTTTTTTTTGAATAATATATATATATATATATAGGAAAAAATAAAAACCAAGTTGGGGAAGAAGAAGGATTATTATTCACTAACTTCATATCAATATTATCTTGGAAAATCTTGATAAACTCTTCTCTTGAAATTGGCTTATGATAGACTTTTAATCAATGTCCATTCACAAGAAGAGTTACATTTTCTTCATCAATTGTCCTTATCTTGACTGCTCCATTGTCAAATACTTTTTCAATATCATAAGGCCCAAGCCAATGAGTCTGAAACTTTCCTTGAAAGTATTTGAACTTTGAATCGAACAAACATGCCCAATCCCCTTGTTGAAACTTTTTATCCTTGATATATTTATCATGCAATTTGGACCTTTGCTACTAGACTATACTGGTTTTTTGAACTGAATCTTGCCTGATTTCATCGAGCTCATTAAGTTGCTCCAATCTATGCTTCTAATATTATGATAAATCAAGCCCCAATTGAACTACCATCTTGAAGGTTTGGATCTGAAATTCTAAAGGAAACAGTACTTGCTTCCCATAAACAAGTTCATAGGGAGTATGTCCGGTTGTATTCCTCCATGTGGTTTTGTAGGCCCATAAGGCCTCAGGAAGACTTTCTACCCAATCTCTTCTGTGTAGATGTACATTCTTAGTGAGGATTCCTTCAATCACTCTATTGGTAGACTCTACTTGATTATTTTCTTGTGGAAGATAAGGAGTGGATTTTCTTGTGTGTGATCTTGTAGTTTTCCACAAGATTTTCCACCAACTTGGATGTAAAATGGGATCCCTGATCCATCACAATTTCTCTTGGAACACCAAAATGAGTGAAGATATCCTCAAAAAGAAATTTAATTACAGAATGTTCATTAGCTAAAGGAAGTGCTTTATATTCTACCCATTTAGTGACATAATCAGTACATACCAGAATATATTTCTTTTGATTAGATGGTGGATTGATTGGTCAAACAAAATCCAAAGCCAATTTTTCAAATGGTTCGATGAGTACCCGAGGTTGTAATTGCATTTCATCTGAATGAATAGGTTTCCCCATTCTTTGACATATGTCACACCTTTTGACATATTCTTCGGTATCTTTAAATATGGATGACCAAATAGTATCCTAAATGAAGGATTTTATAGGATGTCCTTTTATCATCAAAGTGTCCACCACAGGGTTCATCATGACATGCTTTAAGAATCCCAGGCATTTCATCTTCTCGAACACACCTTCTGATAATGAGATCTGGACCTATTTATACAATTCATCATTAATCCATGAGTAAAGTGCACTTATTTGAATAATTATTCTTTTCTCTCTAGGAAACAAGTGGGAAGGTAACTTTCTTTTGACTAAATAATTAGAAATATCTACAAACCAAGGAGTTTTAGTAGTTATTGCAAAAAGATATTCATCTGGAAACTTATCCTCAGCTGGAGTATCATTTTTGACATTTTGAATTCTAGACGGGAAATCAGCAACTGTGTTTTGCTTTCCAGGTCGGTCTAGAATGGTGATATTGAATTCTTGCAGGAGTAATAACCATCTTGTGACTCTACCATTAGTAACAAATTTATTCAATAAGTATCTAATTGAAAAGTGATATGTATGAATAAAGGTTTCATAGCTGGTGATATAATGTTTAAATTTGTTGATAGCATGGACAACAACTAAAAATTCATTTTCAGATACACTGTAATTTAACTCAATAGGAGTCAAATTATTGCTTGTGTAATAGACGGCATAGAGGATCAATTTTTTTTCCTAATACATCTCCCAGAGTTGTATCTAAAGCATTTGTTGAAATATGAAAAGGTAGTTTCCAATTTGGACCTCTTAAGATAGGTGCTTCAGAAATTTTTGTTTTTAAAGTTTCAAATGCCAATTGGCAATCATGATTCCAACTAAATTCACAATCTTTGTTAAGTAACTTGAAGAGTGGGGATGCTATTTTAGTTAAATTTTCTATAAATCTCCTATAATACCATGTGAATCCTAGAGAACCTATAACATCCTTTTGACAACTTGGAATTGATAATTTGGAGACGACTTCAACTTTATATGTGTCAACTTTAATTCCATCTCCTGAAATTTGATGTCCTAAATAAATCCCTTCAATAAGCATCATAAAGATTTTTTCATGACTTAATGAAATATTTTCTTCTTTACATATTTTAAGAACCTTTTCCAAATTCTCTAAAGCTTCTTCAAATGAATTCTCATAAACTGTAAAGTCATCCATATATACCTCTACACAATCATGTATTAGATCAGAAAAAATTCCTAGTACTGCCCTTTGGAATGTTGTAGGTGAATTGCACAAACCAAAAGGAAGTAATCGGTAGGCATAAGTTCCCCATGGATAGCGGAATGTGGTTTTATCTTGGTCTTCAGGTGCTACTTGAATCTGATTGTAACCATTAAAACCATCCAAGAATGAGAAATAATTCTTACCTGCTAATGTATCCAATACTTGATCTATAAAAGGTAAAGGAAAATGATCTTTTAGGGTGGATTTATTCAACTCTTGATAGTCAATGCATACCCTCCACTTACCATTATTTTTGGGTACAATCACTAAAGGAGAAACCCACTAACTATCTGAAAATGGGTAAATGAAGTTTAAATTCAACAATTTTTGCAATTCTTCTTTCACAATTTCCCTAAGATTTGGATTCATCCTTCTTTGAGGTTGTTTGATAGGTTTATAATTTTCCTCAATGTAGATGTGATGTATACAAGTCTTAGGACTAATTCCTTTCATGTCAGTGTATTCCCATGCATATGCAGAAGAATGTTGTTGTAATGTTTTGATTAAATTATTTTCCTGTTGTAGTCTTTCCAAGTTTTTGTTTATGTTCAAAGATTTTCTTGGAAAGATTTCAACTGTAGAGTTACCAAATTATTCCATAGAGTATTCATCTTCTTGGATGAAAAATATTCAATATTTAATTGTTCTTGAAATTGATCGTGTTCATATTCTGAAGATGATTCAAATTTTTCCATTGAATCTAAGATTTGACTATCTTCACTAATGCTTGAAAAAGGAAAGAGAGGTTGTGTATCATTGTTATCATAAATCCATTCTTCATCTTCTAACTCTATGATTGTTTTTGCTGGAGGATATAGAGTGAATTTATTTATTGAGTTACCATCAGAGATATACATATCACCAGATCTACAACTAATTAAAGCATCAGATGTAGCCAACCAAGGTATTCCTAATATTAGTGGATGCCCTCCTAGATTGTTCTTGGGAGTTAAGATCATAAAATCGACAGGATAATCCCAAGAGTCTAAAGATACTGAGATATATTCTAATACACAATTTGGCTTGATTATAGATCTATCTACTAATTGGATTAATGTAGGTGTATACAAAAGATTAGGAAGCTTGAGTTGTTCCATGGTTTGTTTGATCATGATGTTTATAACTGCTCCTAAATCAATCAATGTATTTGGAATTTCAACACCATTGATATGTGTTTTTACAACTGGACTTCCTGGATCTAGATATTTTTGTACGTCAATTTTCCCCATCATTATGTCTTCAATATTTCCTACCAGTTGAGTTCTTTTTATTTCTTTTGTTTTTCTTCCTGGTTTCTTCATGGTCAACTCTTTTATTGTTTTTGCTAGAATTGGAATCTCTTTAATGACCTATAACAAAGGAATTTTGATACAGACATTTTTCAATTCATCTAGAAAATCATAATTGGGAAACATGATATGTTTTTCTACCCCTCTAACAACTTGTAATATTTCAGGAAAAGGAGGGTTAGAAATAGATATTGATGGTTGTTCTATGATATGAGTTGAGTTTATTGGTTCTTTTTATTTTTCATTTTCAGAATTATGGTTTTGAAGAGATGTTCCTTCCTCAAATTTTTATTTGGCTCTAGAGAATCCTCCTCAAAATTATCTTGTTCTTGAATAAATACATAAGGCTTTTTCTTTTCTAGTATTCCACCAGATCTAAGTTGGACATCATTAAGATATAGTGGAGTAATCATGTAAGTTGGAAATTGTTGTCCTTCTATTATGTAAGTATTTTGAGGATTTTTATTATTGGGGTTTGGAAATGGTTGGGAAATTAGTTGATTTGGTCTTTGTGGAAATGGTAATGAAAGTTGTGGATTCTGGTTTTGAAGTTGGGGTTGTTGATTTTGTTGAGGAATTTTTTGGGGAGGATAGTTTGGATAGGATGAAGAATATTGGTAGTATTGAGAGTATCTACCATAGGTATTTTGCATTCCTTGTGCCCAAGACTAAGGTTGAGATGAAGGTTGTTGCCAAGAATTCCAATTATTTGGTGGGGGATGAGTATACATTTGGTTGTTAAAACCTTGAGTTTGTGGCCCTTGCCATGGTTTTCTAGAGACAAAGAAAATAGATTCTGTTGGATTTGAAGTTTCTTCTTCTTGAAAAAAATCTTAAGACATGGAATTGAAGGGAAAATTTTAGTTTCATGATTTTCTAAGAAAATCACACAGGTCTCTATGACTTTTGTATCAAGAGGCGTTCTCTTAAAGCATGCTTATTTCTGCATTTAGGAAATAAAACGGCTAAGGCATCAGTCTCAGATTTCTGGTTGTTTTGTAATTTAAGGGTGTCTATTTGTTTGCTAAGACTCCCTAAGATATCATTTTTAAATTCATTAAGCATATTTCCAATTTATGCTCTACTTACTGTTCCAGTTGGATATTTACTCACTCTAACAAGAGAAGGATCTCTTGGATTTTTCCTAGTTTTTTCTTTTCCTCTTGAGAGATGAATACATAATTCAGCAATGTCAGGTAATGGGAGTTGAGAGATATCTCCCTTCCCCATCATGTTGAGAATATCTATCCACTCATCTCTAATGGCTTTTAACAAAAGAGCTTTTAAAGTATCTCAATCTAAATTATCCATTTTAGCTCTTTTTATGTTATAATTGAATCTTTCAATTAAATACTCCAAATTTTCATCCTCTCTTTGCATCATTTTGAGTACTTCATACTTATGATTAATGGGTATGCAATAATCCAAATATCTTTCTAAAAATTCTCTCTTCATGTCATTCCATGTCATAATAGACTATGTAACTAAACCCATGAACCATTTTAAAGATTCTCCTTTCAGTGTTGAAGGAAATAGCTTAAATTTTTTAGAGTCTTGTAAATAATCATAAGATCTACACAAAACTTCAAATTGAAACAAAAAAGTTGCAGGATATTCACTTTTTAATCCATGGAAATTTGGAAGGACAAAAGGTGATATGTTTTTCATTGTGGAATTTGTATCCCCATAAATTATAGGAAATTCAAAAGAATTATTATTTTCACTATTTCTTCTATTTTATTCACCTCTTCTACCTCCTCCTTCATTCCCTCTACCTTTTCCTCCACCTCTTCCTCCAAACAGTAAATTTTCTCCATTTAGAAATTATCCTTCTCCTTCTCCTCCTTATCCTCTTCCTGCCATTATAGATTCCTCAGAGCTAATATAAGGTTCTATCTGTAAGGTTAATTTCTCTTCCTCTGGTTCTTCTTTCAATGGAATGTTGAAGAAAGGTTGTTCTTATTCTTCTCCACTAGGAATTTCTAACTCTTCAGCTAAAATGTGTTCCCCTGTAAAGGTGAAAAATGTTACTCCTCCTATTGGAGATCTAGGATTTTATTCCTCCAAGGCTGCCTCAGTGGGTGAAGTAGGAGATCCTCCTAATTGGATTTCTGACCTTAAGACTTCAAGAAGTCTATGTCCAGTGAGGTATGGAATATGAGTTTGATATGGTGGTGTATCACTACGTGGTCTAGGTGGAGTGAGTGGTGTTGTAGGAATTAAACTTTTGCGTCTAGCTATGAATCTACCCCTAGAATCTCTTTTCCTACGCACATCATTTTCTTTTAGATTTAAGAAATGAGGTTACCTAATTACACTTCCCCGACAACGACGCCAAAATTTTCAGCCAATTTAATGTCTTAAATTGTTCAACATAAATTATCAACCAAGATTTGTAATTTGATGAAGTGTGGTGCACTATATGTGCTTAGTTAACCTTCTTCTTACTTCGTTGTATGTATTTTTATGTTGTTTTGTGGGATTTTGTTCCTTATGTCTAAATGTTAATCTTAAGAAATGAGAACTATGAAAGGAATCTACTGAATCTAGTGAAATTTAGATGTGTAAAACTAAATTTTGAAAGAAGGAAGAAAAGTAAGTGTTCTTAAATTATACTAACTTGCATAAAAATGATTCAAAACTATTAAATGTTTAGAACTTGATCTAGAAACAGAGTGCCTATTCTAATGACTTTAAATTTAACAATAGTTCTACTCCATGGATTGAAATATGAATCTTATGACTGAAAATTAAAATTGCAATGCTATTCTAGATGAAAGCAGATTCAAGGGAAAAAAAAACTAATGTATGATCAATCACTCCAACGTTCAATATGGAAGTATAACATACTCACCCTCTTGAAATGATGTATAAGCAACTGATTACACTTTAGTTTTAAAAATTAAATCTAGGAAAGCATTTAAATAATTTAAATGAAAACTCAATAATTGCATAGGCTAAACACTCGAGCACCCAATTTGGAAGTATAAAACGTCACCTTATTGGCATGATATTTAGGAGCATCCAATTATATAATTATCTGAGGATTTGATCTAAGAAAGCAAGCGTAAGAACATGAAATGAAAGTAAACAACTGTGAGCTCTATTACCTCAAACATAATCTAATTGGAAAATAGATGAATCTACCTTCTTGAGATGTTTTTGGAAAGAAAATATTACACAGTTGCTCTATCATTGATGCTAAGAAAATATTCATAACTTAATTCTATGATATTGATCTAAAAGCTGCAACAGAATATTAATCTTATTTGTGAATTGAAAAAACAGAGCAAATAATCAAACTAAAATAACTAATAAAAAACCTCCTCCTGTGCAGGGGCCCTCTACGACAGAATAGGTCGAGATCCTAGTTTATTATGTATGCATTAAGCAGAAACTGGAACCACGAACATGATCTTTGTATTATGAAAAAGAGTAGAGTTTAAAGCATAGACAATGTTTCAGAAATTAAGACTGTCTTTGGTCTTTGCATAACAGGTATTTAAATAAAATAAAATGTAGTTGTGAGGAGCTAATTATGCCTACAGATGATCTGGATTTATGCAGGAATGCAAAAAAATACACATGTAACCATAATTACAAATATGTAGCAGAAATAACACTTCATTTCATTAATATCAAAGAACTGAAATTTGCTTGCAGACAGAATGGAAATAAACTAGCTAGGGCATTGGTAGCTTATCTATAAGAAGAGATGTGGCAGCTAAAGGCCTTTGAATTGATTTACAATGAGGCTCGAGGGCATATTTATTATTTACAAACAATGGAAAACCCTAAACATCCAAAACCCTAACCCTAGGAGATGAAGCACCAAAACTATGGGCCCCTTTTGGGTAAATTGGTGTTTCAACTTCTTGGGGACGTAACTTTGGCATACGTTCTCCGTTTGACACGAACCATACCTTGTTATAAATATATATCCAAGGACTACAACGTTTTATGTGAGCAACATGGGTCCATGGACACATGGACCCATGTTGCTCCTGGTTTTCCCAAAAAACGTTGTTTAGGGCCTCAAAACGACTTCGGAAGTTCAAGACCTGAAAAACTGCTAAAAATATTAAGTTGTGCCAAAACTAAAAAAATGAAAGAGACAATGGTGGGGCCCCAAGTGGAATAGGATGGTGGCCACCAATATCCACCTAGATCATTCCTCTCCCCTTAGGAAGCAATGGTCCCCAATTGCGTTGAGTTCCTCCATGAGCTGAGGAAACTTCTTCTGAACTTGGTCCCTAGTGAACCACTTGCCTTGGTGCAGGAATTGGCCAGCTTTGACAACTCGATATAGTTGGATCTTCTGTTGGAAAGTGTTCTTGATTTGCATGTCCATGATACAATCTGTGGTGGTCTGTTCCATGTAGTCTGGGTTTAACTCTTTTGGTGTGAGTTCTTCTACAATGCCAGAGGTGTCCGGTAGAGGTGGGAAGTAGGGTCAAAGGCGGTCTACATTGAATACTGGGTGCAGACCAAGGGATGGTGGAATATTGAGCTCGAAGGCATTGTTCCCTACAAAATTGGTGATGCTATACGTCCCATATCAGAGTGAGCGAAGGTTACGGTGGGGTCCAGTGAGGGGCTCCTTCTGCAAATGTAGACACACTTTGTTGCCGACCTGGAATTTGTGTGGCAACCGATGTTGATCATGTCATTACTTGTACTTAGCATTGGCTCTATCCAATATGTCATGAACCTATTGGAAGATGTGCTAAATGTGTTCGATGAAGTTGTTCGCTTTGTGAGCTTCAGACTAGACATGAGCCGAATCAGCCTGAGTAGCCGCAAATGGCATGGCTACATCAATGGGACATAGTGGATGGAATCCCAAGCCCACCTGAAAGGGGCTATGGCCGGTTGAGATGTGGAGAGACTGATTATAACTTTGTTGTACATAGGGGAGGCTCTCATCCCATGTGCATGGATTCTTTGAATTGTACATGCGCAAAATGTGTACAATCATCCTATTGACGACCTCTGTCTGGCCATCAGTTTGGGGATGGAAAGTTGTGGACTTGGTGAGCTTGGTGTCCAACATTGACCAAAGGCTGGACCAAAATGTGCTGAGGAACCTGCTATTGCAATTTGATATGATAGACTTTGGGATCCCAAAGTGCACCCACACTCATTCAAATAAGAGTTTAGCAGTGGTTTCTGCTGTGATATTCTTCTTACAGGCTACCATAATGGCCATCTTCGAGAATATATTGATGACCACGAAAGCACAATCATTTCCATGCTCAGTAGAAGGAGGGCCCGAAATGTAATCCATGGAGATGGATTCCCAAGGTCGACTAGGGGTAGGTGGCTGAGTATAGAGGCCTTGATTCTTAATGGTCGATTTGGCAATGGTGCAAGCAGTGCAAGATCTGATGTACTTCCCGGCATATTGTCGAAGGTTCGACCAATAGAAATAATTCTATAGTACTGCCACTATTTTCGCAACCCCAAAATGCCCAATTCCTCGACTATAGTGCACTTCCCATATCATCTTGGCACGTTTTCTTGAAGGAAAATAAAGGTGCCCCAAGTGACATAACAGTGCATCTTGGAGGTGAAAATTTGGAACTTGCGTACCCCCAAAGAGCGCCTTGTATGTGTGGCTGAATTCTGTATCACTCTTGTAGAGAAGTGGCCAATCAGAAGTCTCGTGCCCACAAGAGTTGAGAATGGTGGTTATGGCCATGATCGGTGGTCAGTTGAGGCAATCTACAACATTATTGGTGCTACCCTTCTTGTAATTGATGTTCAAGTGAAATTGTTGTAGATATGTGGATCACTTCTGATAGCGATCGTTCTGCAACTTCCCTTATGTCTGTATGAACTATAGGGGTCAGTGGTTTGTGTGGATAATTTTTTCCTTCCCAAAAATATAATGCTTCCATTGTCGAAAAACCTGCACAATGGAATACATTTCTTTTTCATAGGTGGGATACTTGCGAACTGCATCAGACAATGTCTCACTGTGATATGCCACTAGATGCCCCTGTTGAGTAAGAACTACCCCAATAGCATAATTAGAGGCATCTGTCTCGATCTCAAATGGTTGTTGCAAGTCTGGTAATGTGAACACTAGAGGAGAATAGAGGCGATGTTTCAATTCTGCGAACGTCTTTTGTTGAGATTCAGACCAAAAGAATTTTTCTTTCGCTCCTCCCTTGGTGACTTGACTCAAGGGCCAAGTGATATGAGAGAATCCCAACACGAACCTGCAGTAGAAATTAGCAAGACCTAGAAAGTTGCGAAGCTCTGTTAGAGTGGTTGGGGCTGGCCAATCCCGAATGACTTAGATCTTGGCTGGATCCACATGCAGCCCCCTTTCATCAATAATGTATCCCAGATATTGAACCTGGGTCATGCCAAAAGTGCACTTCTCCAAATTGGCACACAACTTGTGTTGCCATAGTTTTTGGAGGACTTCTCAGATGTGGTGGAGGTGGTCTTCCCAAGTCTGGCTGAAGATCAAAATGTCATCCAAGTACACCACTATAAATGAGTTGGTGAATGGATGAAAGATGTCATCCATCAACCTCATAATGGTTGCGAGCTTATTCGTCAACCCAAAAGGCATGACGAGCCATTGGAAAAGGCACTCCTTGGCTTTGAAGTCAGTATTCCACACATCAGAGGGTTCGATTGGTACCTGGTGATACCCAGACTTCAAGTCGATCTTGCTGAAATATTTTTCTCGTTTGAGTTGGTCCAGAAGGTCATCAATCTGTGGGATCAGGTACCTATTCCGGACAGTGATATTGTTCAGTTCCCAATAGTAAATATAGAGTCTCCAAGTCCCTTCTTTCTTTTGTACCAACACAATCAGGCTCCTACAGGGTGATGAACTTGTTCGGATGTGACCTTTCTGCAGTAGCTCTTGAATCTGCCTCTTGATTTCATCATTCTCCAGAAAATAATGCCTATATATCGGTCCATTGGGTAGTAGCGCACCTGGGGTTAGGTCAATGGGGTTCTTGACCTGACAGTGCAGAGGCACCCCTGTGGGTGAGGTGAAGATGTCCCCGTACTCCTCCACAACCTTGTACATTTGTTGTTGTCATGCAGAGGAGCCATGTTTGGAGGTCGTGGCCACAATCTTCTTCTTACTCTCAAGGTGGATCATCAGGAAAAAAAAATTTCTAGTTTGGGAAATGAGCTTACTGCATTGTTTTGCAGTAACCAGAGAGATAGTGGGAGGCGGTGGTACCTCTGGTATCCTCTACAACTTATTTCCCAAAGTAACAATAATGATGTGAGGCTGGGAATCATACGTAGCATGTTGCTTCCACAAGTATGATTGGCTTAATAATACATTAGAAACATCAATATGAGAAATTTCACACAATAAATCATCTGTGAAGGGCCTAATGCTATAGGGAAGGTGGTACTGCTGGCTAACGTAGAGATCTCGTCCTTGGTGAAGCCACCCAATGGTGTATGGTTGTGGGTGCGTTGTGGTTGGCAAGCCCAACTGCTTCACGAAATCTGCTGATATGAGGTTCTTTTGGCTCCCATTGTCGACAATGAACTGTAGTGGGGAACCCTTTACCCACATTTGGGAGTGGAAGAGATGCTCTGCCTCCTATGGATCTTCCGGTTCCTCCTTTTGGATCTTCACAGTGGCAACAATGGTGTTGGGCTCTTCATCAATAATTTTCTTCCCTTTTTCATTCCCCTTGTCACGTCCTGATTCAGAGTTGGAGCATGCAACTAATTCAAAAGCCCTCATCTCGGCCACTAGAGACTACTTGGCCCGACACTCACTTGTGTTGTGAGTGGAGCTCTTATGGAATTCACACCACTTTCCCGTGTCCTTCTTTAGCTTTGCAGTGTTGTTCTTTTCTTATGGCTTTGGCAAGTTGTCTTGGGCCACCATGCCTTGGCTTTTTTCTTTGTTCTGCAGGTTGGGGGCACCTTTCCCTTACTTTTGATTTGCAGATCCAAAGTCTCGCTTCATCTGTTTGAATTTCTGCTCAATCTTGGCACCATACCGGTATGCCGTACCAAGCGAGGAGATGTCGAGGAACTCCATTTTCTCCTGAATGAATATGTGAAGAAAACTATGATACTTTAGCACCAAATGTTTCTTTGAATCTTTGATACCCAACTTTGTGTGCAGGGTATGGAACAGATTCGACAGCTCATGCACATCTTGATCCCTTTGTTGCCGTAGCGTGGTCCATTGTATGTACTTATCGTCATAGCTCCCCACGGGATAGTATTTTTCCTTGATGGCATCTTAGAAATAATTCCAAGTGGGTATGACTGAGAACAAAGAGGGTTCTGTCTCATCCTTTTTCTCACAGTAGGTTTCCCACCAATCCTTGAGATGGGGGGTAGCTTTGAGGAGTGCAAAAATAATCTTCTCTCGGTCGGAAAAGTCATGAACCAATAAATATCCTTCTAATAGATTCAACCATCTATCTATGACATCTTCATCTATTTAACCCTCAAATATAGGAATGTACAAGTTTACTTGTACCTTAAAGGGAGTTGCACCTCCAAAGTGGCTGATGGATGCAGATGCACTATCGGTGGGCAATCGTTGAAGGATCTGGGAAAAGTTATCCATCATTGCATTCCTTTGTTTTTCGAGGGCCTCCTTGAGCAATATTTTGATAGGATCTCCTAGTACCTCATCTTTCTTTTAGTCCCCCATGGGTGACCGTTGAGGTTTGCGAGGCTGATCTTGCAAAGGTTCAATCAGATCAAGCCCTAACCCTTTATACCCCGACCATGTTGGGGACATGCAAAGAACAATCGAGAAAAAGAAGACCGCTCTGATACCACTGATCCGGATTTACATAGGAATGAAATATTATACATATGTAACCATAAATACAAAGATGCAGTGGAAATAACACTTCATTTCATTAATATCAAAGAACTGAAATTTTCTTACAAACAAAATGGAAATAAACCAGTGAGTGCGCTGGTAGCTTATCTCTGAGAAGAGATGTGGTGGCTACATGCCCCTGAACTAAGTTACAATGAGGCTCGAGGGCCTATTTATTATTTAGAAACAATGGAAAACCCTAAACATCCAAAACTCTAAGCCTAGGAGATGAAGCACCAAAAATATGGGCCCCGTTTCGGTAAATTTGTGTTTCAACTTTTCGGGAATGTAACTTTGGCATAAGATCTCTATTTGACGCGAACCATACCTCGTTAGAAAGATCTATCCGAGGACTAAAACTTTTGATGTGAGTAACATTAGTCCATGGACCCATGTTGCTCCCGGTTTTCCAAAAAAAAATGTCGTTTAGGGCCTCAAAACGACTCCGGAAGTTCAGGACCCGAAAAATAGCTAAAAATAGTAAGTTGTACTGAAACTGAAAAATTGAAAGAGACAATGGTGGGGCCGCAAGTGGAATAGGTGGGTGGCCACCAATATCCACCTGGATCAACAAATGGCGATTCTAACCGAATCATAGAATTAAATTCTAACTGGTTAACTCTTGATTTTCTATGTTAGAGAAAATCAAGAGTTCTTTGCTCTTGTCTTACGTCCTTTGACCACACTTTGACCACGATCATAGGCACCCTTTTCTGTCTATTTCTATCAAGTTGATAGGACAGAATCCATATTTGAATAATTCTGGAGATGCCCATGTGGCTCGTTCCTTTATTTTCTCCTCGGAACCTATCAAATCATAAAAGTAGCAGCGGAAACAACAATTAGCTGCAGAATAGGCCATGCTATGTAGCTAAGTTACAAAAATCCATTCAAATAACAAGAACATCAGAATATAAGATATAAATCATTTAAATGCATTCCTTGAGATAAAAAATGACATTTATCATTGATTGGAGTGTATGGACTTATGAAAAGGTAAGGAAAAAGTGATGAGAAAGGATGTTAGAGAAAGGACAATTCTGAGGTTCAACAGTGTCCTAAAAATGATCACTATGTTATATTTTGCCTTAAAGTGACTTTTGTATTTTAGTGACCTTTTTGGTAAATAAAGTGGGTATTCTCTTACTTGGATAGTAGAATACATATGTTCAAAAATGGAGGGAATTTTTTTTCCCTTCCCATTTACAAAAAATTTCTTTAATGCCTTTGTATCATCTTAAGCTACAAAGCTTTCATCAAAATCAACATATTTTTTAGAATGATCCCATGGGATTTGATATAACATCAATATAGAGAAATATTATTTTGGAGCTTCGATTGTACTTTATCACACTTAAAATTGAATGACACAAATGCTAAAAATTTAAAGCAAACCAAGGACTGGTTCTGCATATTGGGAATGATGAGGATTCATGTTTCCTTTAGGTTAACCTAGTTAGTAGGAGCCTCTTTTTAACTCTATTTTTTACATTTACTCTTGAACCCCATCTTTCTTAGAATCATATTGATAAGATTGGAAAAACATATTAGTTGGATTTCTAGCATTACTACCTCTTATTTCAACATATCTACCTTTTATTACAACTCCTTTGTCTAGTCAAAGGATTTTTGACCTTCTTCAGTACATCCTTTGCAATTTGGTAATAAAATATTTAGGTCCATCATTGTCGTCAAGTCCTTAACTTACAAACTTAATCTCATAGCCACAGATCTCCTACCCATTGTATGTTCATGACTTCTTGGGCAAAGATTCACTCTTCACCAATCTATGGACTTAAGCTTGAGCACCTCATGCAACCCTTCCTTTACTTAGACATTGAATTTTATTTGTTTTCCAAAGTGTTATCAAGTCTCATATTATTCTTTTTGCATATGTGTTTGATCTCCTCCACTTTGATCATTCATCCTTTAACATTTACCATTCATTGAATGCATCTTCATTTTAACTTTGTTTTCATTGGTAATCAATAACACTCTATAGACTAATTAGATTGAAAAATAAAATCCTAGACAATAGAAATACTGAGGTTGAGTGAAGGAAATACTCAAAGTGGTTGTTGTTAGGATCACTAGGTCCCATTACCATTTTTGTCATCTTCTACAATAAATAGTAAAATCCCTTGACATTCCTCTTACCTTTTATGTTGTCATTTATTATCAATAGAAAGTCTTTTATTGAATTATAAGTGTTGTTAAAAATGTATAGTTATGTGACAATGTTGTAATCGTCATGTTACTTTTGTGGGTTATGAGTTATATCATGATGTTATCCCTCTTTTTTTTCCTTGTAATTCATTTCTTGGGGAAACCCACTTGTTAGTATAATTCTCAGGATGGTACCTATGGTAAATTGGAGTCCTTAAGGCCAAATTCTATATCAATAGTCAAGAATTGGCTCACGAGGGAGCAAGAATGTCACAAAATGGGATTTTCACCTTGGTGGGGGAGGAGAACAACTTTCCTCTCAACCACTCAAGCTACACCCAATAGACATGTCATGTGGTCATCCTTATGAAGATGTATGCCATTATTAAGACCTTGTGTGGAACTCTAAATTTGTTGAGTGAATGGTTGTGTTCTCTCATTTCAAAGCGAGTTATCATCATCAAAGGAAATTATGTCCAACCTTCATCTAGGAGACTATGTGTTAGACCTCCATTTTCTCCAATCAATTGTTGAATAATTTGACGTTGCTTCCTAGATCATGTCCCAAGAGTCTCTTACCTTCATGAGTTGTTGTCATTTTGTATTTGTGTACGTTTTTTCATAGCTTATAGATGCGGTGAAATTTTATAATTCTGTGAAAATAGTGGAATTACCATTAAATGCTTCATAGTCCTGAGCCTAGAGGTCATCCTTATGAAGACATATGTGATTAGAAATTCCTTGTTTGCAAGTCCTAACTAGTTGTGTGAATGGTTATGTTTCCCAAATTTTTCTTTGTTTGTTTAAGGGGTTCTCTCATTCTCAACCAACTGCCTACTACAACTCTAATTCTCAACTCAAACTTGCCTTGCAGGTAGGTTGCTTGTTAATTTTGGAGTGAGTTATAATTGTGAATGGAAGCAACATCATTTCATACTATGTGTCATGCCTCCATATTTGTTGGTTTTGTTTCTATGCAAATACAACTATGCATAAAATAAGATCTTCATCACATTCTCTATTTCTGGTTTTCATGCACATGCTTGTTGTCAATGTTCTCTCTCCTATTTTATCTAAGTCATGAACACATTATTTATTTCTAAAAATTTGTATAATTGTCATTATTGTAGACTTGGAAGTTGGGTTTGGATGCAAATTAAACATTTGGGATTGATGTTGGATTTGGAGCCTAGTTTGGTTGGTTGTAACTTGGTCAAGGCAAAGCATGCTAAATGTGAAGATGCATCTTTGGTATTTTTTTTCCTTATAGGACTGGGAACTGGTTAGAACTGGAAAAAAAAAACCGGACCAAAAAATCAATCAACAAAAAGCACATAAAATATTCTAGTTTTAAAGAAAAAACATATATAATCATGTGCATCAATATGAATCCAAACCGGTTCAAAATAGTTTTTCCCTCCAATCAATTGGATTAGCTAGTTTTCACCACTCATGTCTGGTTCTGATAACATTGTTATAGAGTATCATACAAATTGGAAAATTATGAGTCACAAAAGAGAGTTTTCTTAGTGTCTACAATTATTATATCCTAGATGTTATTTTAAGTATACTACTTAAAATAAACATCTAATTGCTTTGAAAAACATAATGATTAGTGAAATACATGGAGGTTTTTAGCTTCCTCTTGACCAACATTTGAAGGAAGATAATTCTGTTGATTTATGGCCATCCCATATTTCAAATAATAGACTATCTCCTCCTCCTTAAATTAAGATCTATGTAAACAAAGTTGATTGAAAGTCTATGGTTTGAGTTTGTGGAGTGTGAATAGTTATTGATTTTGATGGCCATGTTGTTAAGCACACTAACTTTGCTTCCAAAACATATATTATCATCCTTTTTTGGATAGAAATATTCATAATTGTCGTATTCTGTGTGGCACATTGATGTTCGTTTTCATGGCCTTATAGGTCACTAAGAAAAGAGAGGTTCTATTACATTGGATGGTCTCTTCATGCCTTTGAAGAGTTCACTTACACTCCTTAGCATTCTTGCAACGTGTTATTTATACACCATAAAAAATATAGTGGATGGGTTTGAGTCTAGTTGAAGAGACTACAAGAGTTGTTCTAAATTTCATCTTAGCACTGCTAAATTGACCCACCTTTCCACTATGAAAACAAAAAGGAGAATACAATAGATAGGATAGTGGTTGATTCTCACATGCGAATGAGATGGGGTCAAATCCTTGCATATCCCCACCTTCACTTGAAGACTAATATGAGAGAAGCTAACATGTGTTAATAAGTGGAAATTGGCTTGAGTTCAAAAACCATAGTTTCTATTAGGGGATTAAAGGATTAAGTCATCCCATCCTTTCCTCAAGATCCCTTTATTGAGAGTGGTGGGTTCATTAGCTAATGAGTTGGCTTGAGAGTTCTCAGAACTTGAAAGTAGGAGACACAGTTTAGAATATTAACATAACTTTTTTGAGGAATGATAAATGTGATCTTATTATACAATAGAGTTATTTCACAAGTTGCAAGTGATCCAAAATAATGTGGCTTGTTATATTATTTGATTTTGGGAAGTTATTTGTTTCTTCAGTATTTAGAGTTTCATTTGAAATGGAAAGCTTGTATTTTCCAGGATGATTTCATATGCTCCCCTAACATGGATTATTTATGTTCATAGCCTAGTTTTTGGAAAGGTTTCAAATGCATTTCTTCTTATGAATAGTTAATTTAAATAAAATATACTCTGGTAAGGATGAAAATAGTTTCATCTTCAACATGAATAGAGTGTACAAGATTTGTCAAACCATATCTAATTTTTTTCTTGCACATCAATTGTATGACCCACATTTTGCATCTGTATTCTTGCATTTGATATGATTCTTGTATCTTATCTGCTATGTGCATGTGGAAGTGCAACATTGCAGTATACATTTTGGCTTGATGGAAAATATGGATGTTGTGAACAGAGCCTTTCAGATGAAAATATATTTTCTTATTTAAGAACCAATAGATTGATGATTAATTTGGCTTAGAATTTTATGTTTTTGTGCTTAGAATTTTGGTTAAAACTTTGCAATTTTCAGCTAGTCTTCCTAGATTGTAATTCTTGTAAAATGGATCTTAATTTTGTTGAAGGTATGACTTGAGACAATAAATGTTAGATTCTGTTATGTATCTCTCATATAACATAGTCGACATCATATTCCTACATATGGTAGAAACTCGCATGAATTTTGGGCACAATACATTCTTATGCAGTGCTCGAGACATTGTTTCTTTGTTTTGGAGTTGATTTTTTTATAAAAATAAACCTTTATATTTGAAAATATGCTACTATAAGAAGCTCCACACTTGATACATGGAGGATATGCAACCACTTTTAGTGGATATGTGATAGCAAGTGAATTTTAGATATATGACCATACAGATGAACACATCTACACCATGGATTATGACACATCCACACTTGAGACTATAACTCATATGTTCTTATATAGATGTATTTTAGGAAGAGGTTGATGATATTGTCACTACTGTTAGGTCTGACTAAATGCCCTTATACATGATAATAGGAAACCAAGAGACCTCCTTTGGAGCATACATTTTATATTCAGGGCCATAATGAGGGAGAATTCATTTGTTATGTTATGTATATGGCATATGCAGATAATCAGAGGCAAAAAACCACTTTTGCTACATATTCGTGCATTTGAGAAGGATCATATATGAGAGTGAGGTGTGTTCAACCTTAACGTAATTTAGTTGTAAGGTTTCCTGGAGCCTGGAAGTGAGATGAAAATATTTTAAGTTGGGTTTGATTTTGGCACTAAGTGTGATCTTTTGAGGCCATTTCTATTCAATGACAATACACATGTTTTTTTTTTGTATTTAATAATAAAATAGAAAACCTGAGTTTAAATATATGATTGATGTAGAATCATGCTTTGAGGATAGATCAAGAGAATTTTAGTAGATAAGTAGGGTGAAGTGGGGTGTGCTAGCTTAAAAATATTCCCTTCCCTTGACTCTCTATTTCAGGTACACATGATCAATTTCAAATATTCGATCTTTAAGAGTATTTAGAATGGTTTCTCGCTCTGGTTTGGGGCATCTTACAAATGACTTTGGATCATTGAATTCTCTCCAAGAACTCCATTTGGGCTCTTTTCAAAGTATAATTGTGCTTCCTAACAGTTTGGAAAATTTGACATAATTGCAAGAACTTTCAATCTATTTAAAGTTGGTGTAAATTTACACAGGCCA
Source organism: Pinus albicaulis (assembly GCA_034641835.2). NCBI lineage: Eukaryota > Viridiplantae > Streptophyta > Pinopsida > Pinales > Pinaceae > Pinus > Pinus albicaulis. The sequence goes on along the minus strand of CM076579.1, from coordinate 1,361,265,395 downwards.
GACTACAATTTCGTTCAAATGGCATGGGTCGATGGTGGATGCATAATGCATAATATTTTACTCACAATCCACCCTCGAGAATTTAGATGTATTTTTTTTATTATATTGTTGCGCGGATCATTCATTAGCAGAGGTTGTTCTCAAGACATTCAAGCTTTGACAAGCCTAAAAAATGCTCCATAAAAGAACTTGTCCTCACTGACTAGTTGGAAAAAAAACCCTCTCCTTGTGCATGGATGGGTATAAAGTGTATACAGGGAAAGGTTTTCTCCCTGGATTTATTTTTCATAGCTCTACAGGGAATCATATCCCCTACAATAGGAAACCTCAAATTTTTGTAGAGTCTGAATTTGAGCAATACTGCACTGACACGAAAACCACCTTCACAGCCCCGGGGTCTTTCAAAACTAGAATATTTAGAATTGAGCAGAAATGATCTATATGGTGTGTTGCCCCCTGAGATTGCTAATATTGTTAGTTAATTTTAAATTTTAATTCATTCTCCAGTAGCCTTCCTACCGAGCTCGACAATCTTGAAAATTTGAGGTATCTGAATATCAGTTCCAATATATTTTCTAGTAGCATTACCCCCCAGATGGGGAATTTGTCAAAATTGTTATATATAGATGCCATTGAAATTTCCTTCTGTGGAGTTTTCCGTGCTGAATTTAACCATCTTACTAATTTAGTCACTCTGGGTCTTAGTTATAATGCACTATCCAGATTGCTGCTAAAGGAAATTGGGGCATGGAAAATTTGGTTTCTCTATGGGTAGGATCAAACTCATTCAGTGATGAAATACCAAATAAAATTGGAAAACTTGTTAAGATTAATATATTATATTTTTTAGGTTGTAAGTTCAATGGGAACATTCCCTCAAAAATCGGAAATCTTAAATCTCTAACAAAACTTGACATCTCAGATAATAACCTTGAAGGATCATTACAAGAAAAAATTAGAAGTTTGCGCAACCTTTTGTATCTAATGATTATTATTAATGGACTAAGTGGGTGGATTTCAAACACAATTGCCAATTGTAGGAATTGCAAGTACTAGATTTTTCATTCAATGCATTTACTGGGCCACTCCTCGATGATGTTGAAAATCTGGAGTCAATTCAGAGTTTTATGTTTGAGGAAAACTTCTATAAGGTTAGGCTTGGTGGATGGAGAAGACAAACTTCTATAAGGTTATCCAAAAACTATTTTGAAGGCCATTTACCTCGGGAACCGGGAAATTGTTCATCTTTCAAAACATTGGTAATTGATGCTAACGTGCTCTATGGATATATAACATCAGAGCTTTATCATGCCAAGAAGCTAGCCTCTCTCTCTCTTTGTCACTGAATCACTTTACAGGTAACATAGAGGACACTTTCAGAGAGTGCATGAATTTGACAAACTTGTTATTGGATGGGAACAAATTTTCTGGTGGAATCCCTAGCTTATCTTTCAGTTTTTCCTTTGGTCACCTTAGACATGACACACAATAATGTCCCTGGAAAATTACTAGATGAGCTTTGGAGTTCACAAACTTTGCTTGGAATCTCAATCAACAATAACTTCCTTGTGTATGGGTTGTCTTGTGGTGGCAGATATTTAGGACATTTGAAGGAGAAAAGGGACATAGTTGAATGAAGTTCACTCTCCTTTATCAAAACCTACTTCTAAACTATACTTAATGTATATTTCACTGAGAGTTCTTAGACTTGGAGCCTTACATGAGGTGAGTGGCCAATGTAAGAAAATATTTTAAAAGTTGATTTTTTTTCAAGAAAAAATTTCTCATCTCCCTTTCAATTTGTCGAAGTTCAAGGAGTTGAGACATTTATGTTACAAACCAGAGCATTTATCAATTGTAACTTAGGAAAGTTCACTTCAAATAGTAATCTTGACGTTTTTTTTTTTTTCCATCTCAATTTACTTGTAATAACTAGAATTATATCTCATGTGCAGTGTTATTAATTTTTATACAATCACCACACATAATTAATTTCATAATTTGCAAATGCTTTCTAGTGTTAGACACATCGAATTCAAATTTGATAGAAAGTGTATAAATCCCTAATTCTGAAATCTCTTACAATTGTCTTGGATAACCCAAAAATCCGTGAGTATTGAGATTGAGGTTTTCACAATTGAAAAAATTTCCTCAAGAGCTAGGTGATCTGGTAAATAGTTTGAAGGTACTAGACCTTTCAAGTTGCCAATAACTAGAGGAGTTACTGGATCAATTTCAAAGCTTTGTTATTTAAGAGTATTGAGAATGGAATCCTACTTTGGTTTGAGGCTTCTCTCAAATGACTTTGGATCATTGAATTGTCTCCAAGAACTCCATTTTGGCTCTTGTGAGAGTCTAATTACGCTTCCTAGTAGTCTCAAAAATCTTACATAATTGCAAGAACTCTCCATCTATTTAAATTCGGTGTATATTTACACAGTTCGGTGGTGCATGCACAATTCCTAATATTTTCCTCACAACCAACCCTAGAGAATTCGTATGGTTTTTTTTATTAAATTGTTGTGCAGATCATTCATTAGCACAGGTTATTCTAAAGACATTCAATCTTTGAAAATCCTAAAAAATGCATCACAAACGAAGCTGTCCTCATTGACTGGATGGAAACAAAATCCTCTCCTTATGCATGGATAGGTATATAGTGTATACAGGGAGGGGTTTTCTCCCTGGATTTATCCTTCATAGCTCTGCAGGGAACCATACTCCCTGTAATAGGAAAACTAATATTTTTGCAGAGTCTGAATTTGAGCAATACTCCACTGACAGGGAAGCCACCTTCGCAGTTATAGGGTATTCCAAAATAGAATATCTAGACTTAACCAACAATGATATATATCAAATACTGCCCCCTAAGATTTCTAACCTTGTCAGTTTGTTTTACATTATAATTCATTCTTCGGTAGCCTTCCTACTGAGCTCAACAATCTTGAAAATTTGAAGTATCTTGATCTCAGTTCCAAAATATTTTCCATAGCATTTCCCCAGATGGGGAATTTGTTAAAAATGTTATATCTGGATGCCAGTCAAAATTATTTCTCTGTAGTTTTCCCTGGAGTTATAATGCACTATCCAGATTGTTGCCAAAGGAAATTTGGGGATGGAAAATTTGGTCTATCTATGGATAGGATCAAACTCATCAGTGATGAAATACCAACTGAAATTATAAAAATTGTTAAACTTAATATATTATATTTTCGTGGTTGTAAGTTCAGCGAAACATTAAATATCTAATGAAACTTGACCTATCAGAGAATAACCTTAAAGGATCATTACTAGAAAACATTAGGAGTTTCACAACCTTTTTTATCCAGTGACTATGATTAATGGACTAAGTGGGTGGATTCCAAATACAATTTTCAATTGTAGTGATTACAAGTACTAGATTTTTCACTCAACATGTTGATTGGGTGGTTCCCCAATGATTTCACAAATCTAGAGTCAATTTAGAGTTCCATTGTTGAGAAAAATCTTCTGATAGGACCCCTTCCATCCTGGCTTGGTGGACGGAGAAGAGAAACTTCTATAAGGTTATCCAAAAACCAATTTGAAGGTCAGTTACCTCAGGAAGTGGTTAATTGTTCATCTCTTATGTCATTGGGAATTGATGCTAACAGGCTCTATGAATCAGTAACATCAGAGCTTTATCATGCCAAGAGCATAAGCTCTCTCTTTTTGTCACTAGATCAGTTTACAGGTAGCATAGAGGACACTTTCTGAGAGTGCATGAATTTGATAGAATTATTATTGGACTAGAAAAATTTGGCTGGTGGAATCCCTGGTTATCTTTCAAGTATGCCTTTGGTCCTCCATAGACATGATACACAATAATTTCTTTGGAAAATTACCAGATGAGCTTTGGAGTTCACAAACTTTGCTTAGAATATCACTCAACAATAACTTCCTTGTGGGTGGGTTGTCTTCGTCCATGTCTACTGCCAAAAATATCTAGAGATTGTACCTTGATAACATTTTTTTTACAAGGATTTATTCCTAAAGAGGTTGGAAAAATGAATAATTTAACAAATTTATCAATTCATGGAAATAGGCTCACATGGAAAATTCCTCCTGAACTTTTTTACTGTGTCAATATTGTGGTTTTTGATTTGGGAAGTAATGATTTGTCTAGCACAATTCCAAGAAATATTGGGCAGCTAGAAATGTTGGATAACCTTGTCCCTTCTCATAACAATATTTCTGGTTCCATTCTAGGTGAAATTTGTGTTGGAGTCAAGGAAATATTCCCATTACCTGATTTTGAATTTACAGAACACCATAATCTGTTGGACCTTTCATGGAACGATTTGACTGGTAAAATTCCTGAGAATATTGGGAATTGCAGCATGATATTTGATTTAAATTTAAAGAGAAACCTACTTATTAGTCATGTTCCTTTGAAAATTTCTTGGCTTGCAAATATGACTTTGTTGGATTTGTCCTTCAATTTTATTATTGAGCTCATTTAACCTGATTTTGAGAGACTCCAAAACCTTCAAGGTCATATTTGGTCTCATAACCAATTTTCTGGTAGTATTCTTATAGGGTTAGGAAGGATTTCAGGCCTTGTGAAGCTTAATTTAACAAATAATAAATTGACGGGAACCCTTCATGCAACTCTTGAAAATACAAAAAGGCTCACTCATTTATATTTGAGCAACAAAAATCTCACCAATAGTCTCTTACCATCATCTTTTCCAAATATGGGCAATCCTTTACTATTTTTGGATTTGAGCAATAATAGATTTACAGGGACCATTCCAGATGCTATAGGAAATATATCTTCACTAGTGTTTTTTGATGTTCATACTAATAATATTATTGGAAGAATTCCTATAGAGATGTCCAACCTAGCCTTGTTGATGTAGTTGGAACTGTCCTCTAATCACTTGAAGATATCATTCCTCCCAACTTGTGTAAAATATTTGGCCTTGAATTCCTAAACTTCTCAGAAAATGCATTAGTGGAGAGATTACCTATAGTTGCGAGAATTTTAATGTCATTCATTGCTAACCTAGGAATATGTTGGCAACCAACTGGTATTGTGTGTCCCTCAAATTCCTTCTTGAGCAAAGGTGTTGTACGGGGCATAGAAATAGGGAGTAGATTTTCATCACTTTGCTTGATTTGGTCGTTATTAGGTGGATTATGTTGACACAGGAGGCTTTGGTGAGAAATCCAAAGAAAACAATGATCAAAAATCCTCTTGAACCTAATGACTATCATTTTTTGAAAAATATGAAGGAGCCTCTTAGTATCAATATGGAAATGTTTGAAAGGCCTCTATTGTGCAATAGCCCAACTGATATTCTAACAACAACTCATAACTTCAACAAAACCAATATGATTGGAGTTGGCCGGTTTGATATTGTCTATAAAGTTGTTCTTCTAGAAGGTAGGATTGTAGTTTTCAAAAGGCTAAGCCATGGGCTTGGACAGGGTAACGGTGAGTTCCTAGTGGAGATGGCAACTATTGGAAAGGTGAAGCATAGGAATATGGTATCTTTACTTGGTTACCACATTTTGGGAGAGGACAATTTTTTTTTTTACAAGTATGTGGAGAATGACAGTCTTGATCTATGGCTCTGCAATCATGAATATGTTGTCGAGGTCCTTGAATAGAAAAAATTATCTAATATTGCCATGGGTTCTGCACAAGGTCTGGCATTTTTGCAGCATGGTTTCATTCCCCACATTATTCACAAGGATATGAAATTGATAAATATCCTTTTAGATGGCTCATTTGAACCCAAGTTTGCTTATTTTGGCCTTTCCCATCTCATAAGTGCATATGACAGTCATGTAAGCACAAATATTGTAGGAACATTTAGTTATATTCCTCCTGAATATTGGAAAAGTTGGAATGCAACAACTAGAGGTGATGTTTACAGTTGTGGAGTGATTTTGTTGGAATTCTTAACTGGTAAGGAGACTATAGGTATGGAATTCAAAGAAGGGGAAGGTGTAAACATCGTGAATTTCTTTAGGCATATGATCAAGATGGACCAAGTAGAAGAGACCTTGGATCCCTTCATCCCTCGCGAGTCGGGGAAGTCTCACATGCTGCAGGTGCTACATCTAGCAGAGCTGTACACATCAAAAGATATAGGGAAGCACCCCCATTAGGGGAATTTTGAGGTCTAAAATGGGCCTCCTAAGAAAAATGTACAACCAAAATAAACTTTATAAGAACCAATAGGATTCAAGATGATGATGTCAACCATGGGGGTTTATTCACTATTTTTGGAGTAAAAAGTAAAAATATCAAAAAATAATAAAATAGTAAAACTACTTTTTCAACTCGTATTTTCAACTGATCTCGTTACATTTTTACTTACTCACATTTTGAGTGGGAGTACTCGTTGGATGAAAAATTTAATTCCTCATCCAAGGAGTATCCATGTTGTGTACTTTCGATGGACCCTACTACATGAAAAATGAGAAATACATGAAAAACATGATTGCAATCACGTTTTTCATGTATTTCTCATTTTTCGTGTAGAAGGGTCCATCAAAAGTATGCCACATGGGTACTCTTTGGATGAGTAATCAAATTATGCATCCAACAAGTGTTATATCTTGAAATTTGAGTAAACCCATAGAGAGATAAGTTGAAAATACGAGTTGAAAAAATAGTTTTTTTTTTTCCACTCTAAAATTTGACGATGTAATCTAATCTTATTTTATTATTTCCACTATTATTTTATTATTTCCTTAGGAGGTAATTTTTAGACCTCAAAATTCCCCTAATGACAATGGTAGATTTGGTCAAGATCTTAAAGGTAATTGACCCAGTCAAACACAGAGTTAACCTTGATTCTTGATTATGTTTGTGCCTATCGTTTCACTATCTACTAAGAAGAAATCAAGTGCTTTTCAAACACTCCTTTTATTTATTGAAATTGAGTCAAAAAACAGGATAGGTAAGTAGTCTTCCTATTCATTATAAAATAAGTATGTAAATAGTTTTTCCCTTTTAACTTTAGTCTGTCAACAGTGTAATAAAGTATGTGCAAATAAAATTTGTTTTATAAAATTAGAAATTTCTTTTAGGGAAAACATATTCAGATCCGCCCCCTTTATAATTGGTCACCCTTACGGGTGTTCATTATGCTTTGCCTCTTACCGTAAGTAAGAAAAAAACAATGAATCTTTGTGGATCAAGAATTTGAGTTGCAATAAACTCTTATGTTCTGAAGAAAGACAACGGTTCTTAATCTGCTTAAAAGAAGCAATAGTCGAGTTATGCCTATTGTCTAAGAATAAAATCATTTTTAAATGCATCAATAGTGTTTATAAGAATTGATGGACAAAATCAAATTCTCAAAGACATTTACAACAACGAATATGAGACAAATGCACATAAAACTTAGGAAATGACATCCTGTTATGAATAATTTAAATCTAGTATCAAGAAGGATGGTTCTTCAACGAATGAATCCATATAAGAGTATATTGAATTTTTTTGGACATTTTTCCAAACATTTGAGCTCTTGTGAAAGTCTAATTGTGCTTCCTATAAGTCTGGAAAATGTTACATCATTGCAAGAACTCCGTATGGGCAGGTGTACAAGTCTAGAAACGATTCCTAAAAATATGGAGAAAATTTCATCATTGAGGTTATTGGACTTATCTAGCTATGAAAACTTAAAAGATCTCCCTTATGGCTTGGGAAAACATTTCACAATTGAAGTTGTTGGGCTCCTCAATGTCCTTTATTCTTACAAGCTTTAAAGAAATGGCCGATGGGTTTTGTAATCTCTCCTCTATAGCAAATCTTGACATAGTCTAGAGAAGCTTCCAGATAGATTTGGATAAGTAACAAGTTTAATAATATCAAAAAGTGCAAAGTTTTTATGTCAGTGACTAGCTTTATTGATCTATTTCGTAGCTTTGCTTTAAAATAGTACATCTAATGGTAAATTTTGAATGTCATTTTGGAAAATAGCCTTGAATAAACCTCTTGCGTTACAAACCAATCCAAATTTGAAAAGATGTTACGCAAGGACAAGAAAAGGAAAATCCAATCACCTTAAAAGAAAATGGTAAAAGACTGTAAGATTTTTGATCAAGTGAGACAATTCAATATTGAAAAATAACATATTTTTGATCAAATATTTTCTATTGGAACTTAAAAGAGCATCTTGGAAGATTGAGAGGAAATTTATGTTGGAAAGGTTATAAAATCTGTAAATTTTCCATCATGTAAGTGCTTTCTATTTATCTTCTAAATTTGAATGACATTTTGTTTACTAATTTTTATATTTAGTGATCTTCTATATGTCAATATTATTCTCAAATTTATGCCTGATGATGTTTCCTTTTCAACATCTGGTGCAATTTTTAGTATACTGATTCATTTCAGGTGATTATTTCATTGAGCGTGTTTTTGTCTAACACGAGTTGATCTTGATATCCTTTTGATGGCACCATGTATGGTTTATAAATCCATGTAGTATATCCAATTCAAGATTTTGAATTTTTGTTGTATGTAGGCTCTTGAGTTGCATTTGGAAGTCCATAAACAAATCTTGAATCCACATTATGTTGTTGTTGGCTCCTCAAATGTATCAAATTTGAAGGTACTTTATAAACCATTCATTATTTTTTCCAACTAAATTGAATTGAATGATTTGTTGAATGCTTGAAGCAATATTATTCATATTTATTTTAATTACATCTAGTCATTAGGTTGAGAAGTTTTGGATAACTAAAAATATACTTCCAAAATATTTTGAAAATGATCTCCATTATGTTTATTTGAAACAGTACCAGGGCAGCTACTGCTTCTACTGTGTGCATCAGTGGTAAAACCACCTAATATGTTCTTGAGAGTGAAGTGTGTTTTTACCACACCAATAAACCAACACCTTAGTAAGGTATTTTTCGGGAACAAAACCTAGTGCAAAAATATTCAAAGAATGTTGGCTTTTGGTTAAATCTTACGGAACAACATAAATATTGGAATTGAATAATGACATCATCAATGCAATTGCAAATAGATCATGTAACTGTCTTTGCAGTTAAAGGCTGAAAATTGGAATAATTCTAGAAATATTAGAAGGTGTGATACTATGAGCACAGAGAGATGAGAAGACAGAGTGAGACACACATATTTTTAAATGGAGGTATCGGAGGAAGGGTTCAGCTAAATTTGGAGGTGTACTAAAGCTCGCAGAGAACTCACAGGTGGAAAAAGGTGCAATTTTAACTTTTCTCATTATTTTTGTTGAATGGTGTTGTCATTGATGACAACGTTGGTCCTTGAACACTTTTACAATATGTCCGTAGATCATATTTATTGGAAGCATCAATGGATATGATGTCTTGTAATCCTAATTCTTGATCATATTCCCCCATAGTGAAAACAGAGTAGACTACAATGAATATGAATTTGAAGCTGTAAAACTTATGGGTAAGGGTGCATCAGATAGCAAGGGGTAAGATATTGAGGCATAAAATAAGTGGTCAAGGAAGAAGAGGCCAAATATTGAAAAAAATGATTCCATGGAAAGTTCCACAAGCAAGAAACCACATAAATCTTATATGGGAAATACCGAGGAAGAAAAAACAACTCAGGATATTAATTTACAGGATGCTAATTTTCATGACCTTAACAAGGATTGAATTGAGAATCATTTTGACGTAGATCAGTTTTTGGCTATATATGATGGTGATGATGGAATGATACATTTTATGATAATATTAAGATATTTTTTTCACGAAGTAAGTTCAAGATAAATATTGTTTGGCTTGAGGCCATCACCAATGAAGAGAAAATTGTCATTAACTAGTTGGATGATAGATTTTACCAGGGTTGTGGGCATTTTAAGCATAAAAAATTTGCCAACAAAAACATACTAAATATTTTTTCTCATTTTTTTGCATGGGAAAAAATTTATAAATAAACTATTAGGACATTTCCCCAAAAGGGCGATGTTTGGGCCCTGTACAGAGAGTGGAATTCTGCTTGGAATGAAGACACTCCTACGAAAGTTAAATGTAAGTATGAAACGGTAGAAATTTCAAATGACTTGTGGAAGATCCTTGGAGTGAGTGTGGTTTCTCTTGTCATGATTGATGGTTTCAAGTCTATGTATTAGAGGAAGTAGGTGGTTAACCTGGTTCCCGTGAAGGAGCTTCTTAGATTTTCTCATCAGGTTCCAGAAAAGAGACTTTTAGGCGAAGAAGCACCAAATTTACCCCAAATTTGTTGAGTTAGACCCTGCTGAAACTCCTGAAGATGAATTCAAGGAAACTTGATCACTTTGATTTTTAGTTATGACTTCAAACATTGTGGTTTTAGGGCGTAATTTGGATATGTGGTAAAAAACAATATGCCAAACTCTTTTGAATGCCATGTAGTAGGATTAATTCAAGCTGTCAAAGCTACGCATGACTTATTTGGAAGTGTAATTGCATAGCAGGTTGTTAGCATTGGTTATATTGCATGAGTTAGCGCAAGGAGTCACTACTTGACTGCAAAAGGAGTAACCCTTACACATCATAGTTCATTTCAAATTTAAAGGTTTTGAGTGGTGGGATGGACTCTTAAAAGTTTGAAATGACTTTTATTCTTTAAGACTTTCATGCATTTGGAAAGCTGTTGCAAGTATATATTGTATGGGTAAATTGGTAGTATAGGGGAGTAGATTGTAACAAATGAAATATGACAGATAACTGGTATTCAATCTAAGAAATATGTATATCCTAAATCAGTCACAAAACTACAAGAGTGGCCTTTACACAAAATATGTTTTATGTAAAGGAAACAACATTTAAAAAACAGAGTACATGCATAAAGTATTTCATAAATATTTCATGAAATCTTCACTAACATGCTCTACACAACATATATATGATTTTTAGGAAACTAAAAAACAACTAATTAACTATTAGATCCTCTAATCGTTCTCTTACTCACACCTTACTAGCTGCTGCAACTCAAAAATATAAAGAATAAAACAATGAGAGAAATACACCATACATTAGATAGTCCTTGAATCACAAAATCCTCCAGCATGAAGTGAAAAAAGGAGTTTTCTTTATTATGATAAGTATTCTGTTCAACCAAAATCCAACCTTGAAATGGTAATAAAAAATGATATTTATAGAGAGAGAAAGGCACCAAATCCATCTCTCCTAAAAATAAGGAATCACTTTTCCTCACATTAGATAGGTGCTACAGGACATTACAGATATATCCTATTGAAATTTAACTAACAGGACATATGTAGATAAGAGAAAAGAAGATAGTTTGGACTGTGTTGCTAAGTATGCTGACATGCCACCCCTTTTTCTGTTGATTTGTCTCTCCATGACCGTGGTTATTTAACAACCACGTGTCTTCATTAAATGTGACCTTAAACAACCTCATAACCACTTAACATACCATATCGTTACGAGTCCTTATCATTCTTGAACTTGCTCAGAAACTCTGCTGACAGTTTTCAAAAATCATTTAAAACAGGTGCCACCTTAAATTCCGGTAAAAACCTATAACTGCGCAAAAACTGTAATGCTACCGAAATTTTCGGTAGCGCTCTATTTCTTTTAAAAAAATTCATAGAAAATACTTGAAAAATCTCGTGCAGACTTATGCATTATAAAAATTGAGTTGTTGTTCAAAAAATGTAAGTGGTAAGAAAAAAAGGTATTTTATTAGGACACCCTTTCACCTCTCCTCCGTATGGGCTGCAACTTCTACAAGCTTATCCAAGTATGATTGTTTGTCAACAATTGATTTTGATCTTGCGGTCTTGGTGGTTGTTTCTTTGACAATGGTCTTTTTCTCTTTTGAACCCTTTTGAATTTTTCTTCTTTTTGAGGATTATGTTTGCTGGTCTGAAGGGGTTCACCTTTATCTTTCCTTTTCGACTCACTAGTCTCTGCAGTTGAAGGAGTTACAGTCTGTAATCCTTCATATTTCTTATCTATATCTATGACCATTGTCAGCAAACTTGGATTATGTAGGGCTTTATATTTGAGTCTAAACTTGTTTTTGTCTTTGGTGTGTCTTTTCCTGCTACCAACAACTAGTTTTGCATCCTTTTTCATTCTCTTGCTGCTAATATCATACTCTGCATCTCTTAGGAGCTCCTCATCAGACTTAGTAGGCTGATATTTCTTCTGAATATTTTGTTGAATGTCTACTTCTGAAACTTCCAATAGCACCTATGCTTTGGATTTTTCTATAGTTACAAAATTTCCTCTTCATGCTCTGGTATAAAATTTAGGAAAAGGAGAAATGAGAGGCACCATCTTCATTGTTTTGGGCTTGCTAGTTGATAAGCCTTCTCCTTTCTCCAACTTATTTTCAACCTTGTTTGAAGGAGCCTTTTCTTTTTTTCCTTTAGCCTTTTTGTGGATGTTCTTCTTCTTATCCTTTCTCTTAGTTCTCTTACCAACTAATGAAGTAGTTGGCTTCTGATTTTTCTCTTTCTACTTGGTAGGCTGAGGATATTGCTGTGAAGTTGGAGATAATTGAGCTGGAATATCTAGTGTAGGTGTAGGTTGGCCTGCCTTGTAAAGAAAAAAATGTTCCCATGACTAGTTTCTTTTCCTGAGTTCTTCCTCAACCAATACTTTAACAAGAGCTTGATGATATAAGCTATACTTTGATGCATATGTGTGTGTTTGTATCCTAGCTGAAATCTTTGTCCAGCTCTTTAGCAGAAAAAATGGTAACTTGAGGGTATTCATACCTGAAATATGAAATAAAAATCTCATATCATAAAGAAAAACAATAGTATACCTCCTCTCACAGGTAAGGTAAATTTTGATGAGCTTGACAGTATCAACCCATTCATTCTTGAGGTAACTATTGGGAATTAATTTAGCCCAGTTACAATCTCTGTGTCCATATTTAATGAAACTATTGAGGTCTCCTCTAGTGATGACTTGACCTTTAAACAATTTTTCTCCTTCCCGGGGAAGGTTGAAAGCTTCACCAATAGACTCTGTTGATACCTGCAATCTGAGGCCATATACATTTGCTTCCTACCCACTAAAAGAGAGTGAAAATTCCTTAGCTACTCCTAAATGAGAGTTTCCTAGTCTTGAACCCAATGAATACCACCCTGCCTGAACAAAGAACCTTCTCACATTCTGTTAGGTCCCTATATTACTAGTATAGTCCCTTATTGTTGCTAGTTTAACCCCCTTATTGTTATTTGTGTACCCTTGTAACACCCATATTGTTATTATTGTGCCCTTACATTATTATTATTAGGTCGGCTAGGATTACATTGTGGCCCCATGGACTCCTATATATAGAAAGGAGTTTTTGGTCATTTCAATCATCCAAGATTTGTTCATTTAAGTAATGTATTGGAGGTTTCCTCCTCAAAGTGGCTGATTTCTAAGGCGTTGATCTTTCTTTTCTTCTATTTTTGGAGCTGGTTTCATAAAATTTGGTATCAGAGATTTGGATTCTAGGGTTTTCCTGCTCCAAAGAGGTCATCGTGGAATTTTCACTATAACATTTTTTATACGAAGGTTTAGAAGCTGAAAGTTTTACAGAGTGAAGAAGAAATCCTGAGGAACATCGTGGAAAAATTTCAGACCTTGGTTTACAATATTTTCAGAGATATGTTCTGTGAAACGTAGGGATTTCTGCAGGCTCCTGAATTTAACCTAAATAGGTCATCGTGGAATTTTCGCTACAAATTTTTGTCTATGAGGTTTCAGAAACTAAAATTTTCATAGAGAGAAGCTGCAATGTTGAGGAATTTCATGGAAACATTTTAGAGCTTGATTTGAAATATTTTTGGAGATAGGGTCTGTGGAAGTTAGGGATATTTTAGGCTCCCAAATTTCATCTCAAAGAGGTGACCGTGGGAAAATCATCATAACTCTTTCTCTGAGCATTAGATTGGAATTATGTAAGACTTAGCCGCAATTACACGGACTATAGTTTCTTCTATATCAATTTCAAAGCCGAAGGAGAAAACAATGACACGTGGCAAGTTGTACAAGTTTGCTCTACTGAACCAATCCATAATTAGGTCATCGTAGGAGGTTGCGTATAACTTTGTCTTTAAGAATCCAAATCAGGTAATACCTATGGCATTCAAAAGAATATTCAGAGGGATACTTCAGGGCAAAATTTTAGATATTGAAGATCCGCAATCCCAGATATAATTCAATTTCAATATCCAGCTCCTAAAAATCAAGAAAAATGTGTGTATTTTTTTTTTTTTTCAAATTGCATAAGTCTTGTTTGAAAAATCAGTTTTAAGTGATTCCAAAGGCCTATTGAGCATAGATATTAGTATTGGGTTCTAAAAAGCCTCCTAAAAATAATTCAACACCCATTAAGCCCTCAGAGTACTCTACTATGAATCATGAAGATGAAGAATTGCAACATGATATATCAAAATTACAAGAGCAAGTGCACCAAATTTCTCTCTCGCAAAGAGAAACGAAAAATGAAATGGAAGTTTTGAAGAAAGGTGTGGAAGTGAAGATGGATGCTTTGAAGAATAATATGGATGGTTTGAAGAAAGGCATGGAAGCTAAGATGGATGGCATGGAACCTTGCATGGAAGCTAAGATGGATGACATGTAAGAAAAAATGAACGACAACATGGCAAACATGAATAATGATCTAAAATAAGACATGGAAGGATTGACAAAGTTGATACAAGAAATGTTTCCTAATGGCAAAAATATAGTAGAGGAAACTCATGATGAGAACAAAATAAATGTTAATCATGATTTCATAAACTCTAATGTTGGATGGAAGAACCACCATATTCCAAAGATGGATATGAGGAAGTTTGATGGCAAGGATCCCGTAACATGGATACTACAAATGGAGCAATATTTTTAACTCAATAATGTGCAAAACACACAAAAGGTATGCATTGAAAGTTTACATTTAGAACAAAATACATTTGTATGGTATCAATGGCTTTGCTCTCGTAAAAAAATTGTCACTTGGTCAATTTTTATGGAGGAAATGATAGCACATTATGAGGATACAAAGAGAAACACCTTCTTTTTAAAATTGATAAATATCAAACAAAAGGGTTCAGTGGGGGAGCACATTGAGGACTTCCAAAAATTGAATATATGGGTAACTGATATTCCAGAGGAACATAGGATTGATGTCTTCATAGGGACTTTAAAGGATAACATCCAACATGAAGTTCATGTTTGGGAACATGATTCATTGGAGAAGGCATTCAAGTTGGCAAGAAAAATTGAATGTAAAATTATGGCGACAAGGAAGCCTACCACTCACATCTATAAAGATGGAAGTGTTGCTACTACTAGACTTCAACAACCTACAAGGTGACACCACAAAAATTGGAAGAAAAAAGAGCAAAAGGGCTTTGCTATAGTTGTGATAGAAAATACACTAAAGGTCATAAGTGTGCTGAGAATAAATTATTTTACATATATTGTGAAGAGAAAAAAGAAAATGAACAAGAAACTTCAAAAGAAGAGGATATACACCAGGAACCAACCCTAGAAGAAGAAGAAATGAGTCTGACCATATCATGTAATGCATTGGAAGGAATTACCATTCCTCAAACTCTCAAGATAGAAGGACATATCAAAAAGAAAAATGTAATAGTGTTGATTGATTCGGGTAGTACGCATAATTTCATTCATTGTAAGGTAGCCAAGGAATTGAATTGTTTCCTATACCCATCACTAGAATGTCAAGTGATGGTTACAAATGGAGGAACTATAAATTTCTCTGGAAAATTCCATAATATCAAGCTAGCCATGGGGGAATATGTATTTAATAGTCCAATGCTTTCCATTCCAATGGGAGGTGCTAATTTTGTACTAGGAGTACAATAGTTACAATCTTTGGGGATGATAGCTTTTAATTTTCAAGAACTTTTCTTGAATTTTTTCAGAAGGAAAGGAAATCGAATTACGGGGTATCGCAGGGAAGCTAGGAAAGATAATAAGCTCTAATGTCATGACAAAGCTTCTGAAGAAAGAACAATGAGGCGTAATTGCACAATTATGCTCACTAGAAGTTCCAACATCAAAGTCATTTATTTCTCCAAATCTCCAAAAAGTCTTGGAAAATCATTCCAAGGTTTTCGAAACTCCCAAAGGACTCCCACCTATTCGTGATCATGATCATGCTACTCATTTGATTCCAGAAAATTTTCCTCCAAACATCAGGCCTTACAGATATCCTTATGTCGAAAAGAGAAAAATTGAACGTATTATTGCAGAAATATTAGAGGCTGGTATACTTCAACCTAGTCAAAGTTCTTTCTATACTCCAGTAGTATTGGTGCACAAGAAGGATGGATCATGGCACATGTGTCCGGATTATAGGGAGCTCAATAAGCTCACTATTAAAGATTAAATTCCCATTCCCGTGATTGATGAATTATTGGATGAATTACATGGAGCAATTTATTTTACTAAGTTGGATCTTCGTTCAGGATATCATCAAATTAGAATGAAGACTGAAGATATTCCGAAAACAACATTTCGAACTCATGAGGGTCATTATGAATTTTTGTTCATGCCTTTTGGCCTTACCAATGCACCTTCTACATTTCAAGGGTTGATGAATTCCATTTTCAAACCCTTCCTTAGAAAATTTGTGGTAGTATTTTTTGATGATATAGTAATCTACAACAGGTCTTGGAAGGATGATGTTCAACATGTTGATAGGGTGCTCAAACTATTGGAGGAGAAACAATTATATGCAAAAACATCGAAATGTTTCTTTGGAGTAAAAGAGGTGGAATATGTAGGTCATATTGTATCTCATGAGGGTGTTAAAGTAGACCCTAAAAAAATTAAAGCCATTAAGGAATGGAAATTCCCCACAACCATAAAGAAGTTCTGCGTATTTCTTGGGTTAACAAGGTATTATCGCAAGTTTGTTAAGAAATATGGGAGAATAGCAACACCTCTAACAACATTATTGAATAAAGATGCATTTTCATGGACTTCTGAAGAAACTAAGGCCTTTGGACATCTTAAAAAGGAAATGTGCCTAGCACCAGTATTAGCTATGCCAGACTTCACAAAAACCTTTATTGTGGAATGTGATGCCTCAGGAAATGGAACCGGTGTTGTTTTAATCCAAGAAGGAAGACCCATTTCTTTTGAAAGTCGTCCAATCAAAGGAAACTATTTAAAAAAGGCTATTTATGAGAAGGAAATGTTGCCAATACTCCATGCACTAAATACATGGCGACCGTACCTAATGGGAATACAATTCAAGGTAATAATTGATCATGATAGTCTTAAACACTTTTTGGAACAAAGACTATCTTCAGAAGAGCAACAAAAATGGGTAACAAAGATGTTGGGTTATGATTTTGAAATCATCTACAAAAAAGGGAAGCTAAATGTTGTTGCAGATGCACTCTCAAGAAAGGATGAAGAGGTGGAAGCATTGCTTTGTGCCATTTATATTATCCAACTAGATTGGGTAACCGATGAAAGGGATGAATGGATGAAGGACGAAGAAGTGTTGACACTCATTCAAAATTTGCAGCAAGATCCTCGTACATTTGATACATTTAGTTGGAAAAATGATTCCTTATGGTACAAATATCACTTATATATTTGCAAGAATTTTCAACTAAAACAAAAGATTCTTTTGGAATTGCACACTTCTCCTTTAGGAGGACACTCAGGATTTTTAAAAACTTACCACAGGTTGAAGAAAGATTTTTTTTGGGATGGCCTTAAATCAGATATTCAAAAGTTTGTGGTGGAATGTTTGGTTTTCCAACAAAATAAACTTGAGACAATTAAGACCCTGGGTCTTCCACAACCTTTATCCATTCCAAGTCAACGTTGGGAGGAGATTTCAAGGGATTTTATCACAGGTTTACCTAAGTCTGAAGGAAAGAGTGTCATCATGGTGGTAGTTGATAGAATTACCAAGTATGCACACTTTTGTGCATTATCTCATCCATTTAAAGAAATTACAGTTGATACTGCATTTATGGAAACAATTCAAAAGCTACATGGAAACCCGAAGATTATTACAAGTGACAGAAATACCATTTTTACAGGAAATTTTTGGATGGAATTATTTTCTTGTTTGGGTACTCAACTAGCTCATAGCTCATCTTATCATCCTCAATCTGATGGTCACACTGAGATAGTGAATAAATGTTTGGAAGGATATCTTCATTGTTTTGTATCTGATAAGCAAGCACAATGGGTCAAGTGGTTACCTCTCGCTGAATGGTGGTATAACACTTCCTTCCATACTGTAGCAAAAATGACCCCATTTATGGCACTTTATGGATATCATCCACTGTCCATC
This sequence comes from Pinus albicaulis, assembly GCA_034641835.2. Taxonomy (NCBI): domain Eukaryota; kingdom Viridiplantae; phylum Streptophyta; class Pinopsida; order Pinales; family Pinaceae; genus Pinus; species Pinus albicaulis. The sequence goes on along the minus strand of CM076579.1, from coordinate 1,361,247,109 downwards.
ACATATTCCTTAAGGGAAAATTCTAAGGTTCAAGTAGTGGAAGATCACATCGAGCATCAACAAGAAGTTCTCCAACTCTTAAAGGATAACATAAATTTGGCACAAAATCGAATGAAACAACAGGCAGATCAACATCACAACGAGAGAATTTTTGATATAGGAGACTGGGTATTTTTACGTCTACAACCATACAAACAAATTCCCCTCAGGAAAGCTAAGAAGGATAATAAATTATCGCCAAAGTACTATGGTCCTTACAAGGTGTTTCAAAAGATTGGTACTATGACATACAAATTGGAGCTTCCTGCTTATTCGCGAGTGCATCCAGTTTTCCATGTTTCATGCTTAAAGAAGGTTATAGAGGAAAAACTTCCAGTTCAAACAATATTTCTAGAACTTGATGAGGAAGGAAAAACCATATTGGAACTTGAAGTTGTCATGGAAACAAGAACTCGACGACTACGAAATCGATCAGTTTTAGAGTATATCATCAAATGGAAGAACTTACCCACTGAAGATTCTACATGGGAGGATGAGAATTTGATACAGAAGCACCCAGAGCTACGCAAGTGTTGAGGAAAACACTTTTTTTAAGGAGAGGAGCATGTTATGTTCCTATATTACTAGTATAGTCCCTTATTATTGCCAGTGTAACCCCCTTATTATTATTTTTGTAACCTTGTAACCCCCATATTGTTATTATTGTGCCCTTACATTATTATTGTTAGGTCGGCTAGGATTAAATTGTGGCCCCATGGACTCCTATATATAGAAAGGAGGTTTTGGTCATTTCAATCATCCAAGATTTGTTCATTTATGTAATGTATTGGAGGTTGCCCCCTCGAAGTGGCTGATTTCTAAGGAGTTGATCTTTCTTTTCTTCTATTTTTGGAGTTGGTTTCATAACACACTCAGATTAACATCTACTAGATCAGATCTTTGAGGTTTAATGCATTTTAGTTTTCCTCCTTTAGTAGTCATCTTCAGTAATAAAGAAGGTTGTATGTTGAAACCTGATAGGTGTCACGATTAGAGGAGCTAAACTAATAGGTGTTGTTGTGTCTTCAACGAAATCTGTCTGAAATCTGGGTCTCCTTTCTCAAACTACTCACTAGAGCTACTCATTCACCAACAGTTAAACTCAAAACTGATGGTTTTACCTTTATTTCAGTGGTTTAAAAATATATGTTGGTTCACCTTTCCATGCATGAGATTTTTCATAATGGTAAATAGCTTAGACCATAGTATACACCTTGTGTTAGTCATGATTAACTTCAATTGGAAGTGGTGTTTCAGATGATATGCTACAGGTGGCTAGAGATGAGAAGAGCTGGAGCTAGCAACCACCTCCATCGTATCCTTATTACAGGCCTAAAATTTCGGTAGCGTTCATCCGTGATCAAACCAAATGGTCATCACATTAAAACTGCAGATCCATGATCTACCTTAACACATAATACGTACCTCAACATGTGGATGAAACAACTCAAGTGATAGACAGGACAAACAATGGTTGGATTTTACAACTGTGGATTGAAACCTAGCTTGCTCCACGTATAACCACAACTCAACATCACTCAACATAAACCTTTTCTATCATGTGACTTCACTCATGATAAAAGTTTAAAACATAGTTGATAACAGGAACATGTGGCTTAACATAAAAGCGAATGCACTTTTTTATTTTTTAAAAAATAGGGGAGGTTACCAGAATTTCTGGTAGCATCAGGTTAAAGAAAAATAGACATAAAATAGAATTAAAACAGAATATCCGAAACAGGCTAAAACAGAAACTACCAGAATTTTTGATGACGTTCTAATTTTTTTTTGAAATTTACAAATTTTATCCTAAAATAAAATAAAATAAAATGTACTCATGACTTAGCATAGAACTGTGCTAACAGAATGGCCAAGTAGATGTTGGTTGTGCACTAACCTTCTCTTCTAGGGTGCAAGTTAAATATGAGGATATTTAACTCTCATTTTTTATCGTAACTAACATGTAATGATAAATATGTTGGATTATCTCACTTGCTGCAAAACGTTTATGGATAGATAGGAATATGCTTATGCTAATTTCTCTGTACTTTATCTTTATTTGATGTGAAAATTTCCTTGAAAAAAATCATATTTCTGGAATATGTGAAGAGTGGAAACATGCTAAACATAAACCGTTCAATAGTTGTGGCAAGATATTAAAGGCATGTGATAATTCTAGTTAATTTTTTTTGTAACCAGGTTCTATTCAAGCATGTTGTTCTGGATGAAGTGAAAGGTCATCTGCAAGTTATCACTCTCAATAACCCACGTAAACTGAATATTATTAGCAGAAAAGTAGTAAGAAACTGGACCATTTATTTTCATCTTTGATCCATGGTTGAGGCATTGGGTAAGCACTTGTTTTCTTAAACTGGTTTGACAAATCCTCTAATATGATATGCATGTAATCTAATTAGCCGAGCTCTATGAAAAATGGGAAAAAGAAAATGATGTAGAGATGATGATCATTAAGGTAAAATTGTCCACTCTTTTGGATTGCATTGTTTTACTATCAAAATTTTAATACTTTACCACTTTCAAACCTTCGTTGATGTCTTTGTATATCCTTAAGGGGGTCGGGTGAGAATTTTGTGCTGGGGGAGACTTGAGGGCAGTGTATATGGAAATGCAGGTTAGTATCCAATATTTTTGAAATTGATATCTTTACTTCTTGGGTATAGTTTCAGAAGACACTATTAGATTGCAAGCTTAAGTAGCAGAAGATGTTCATTTATTTCTCATTCTACTCATGTTGTTTGCTATTTTCCTATTCATTGTTTAAAATTCTACAAATGTTAAAGATATACTTAAAATAGGTAGTTAGCACAACCACATTACTAAATTTGGTTGATATATGTGGATTAACACTGCATTGGTTACATTCAATGGCCAAGCAAATGTTGGTTGTGCACTAACCTTCTCTTCTATGGTGCAAGTTAAATATGAGGATATTTAACTCTCATTTTTTATTGTTACTAACAGGTAATGGTAACTGTGCTGGATTATCTCACTTGCTCCAAAAATTTTAGGGATAGATAGGAAGATGGCTATGCTAATTTCTCTGCACTATATCTTTAGTTGATGTGAAAATTACTTGAAAAAATTCATATTGCTGGAATATGTGAAGAGTGGGAACATGCTAAATGTAAATCATTCAACAATTGTGGCAATATATTAAGGCTTGTGATAATTCTAGTTAACTCTATTCACATAGTTCTTTAAAGGGTGATAGCTCAATGGAAAAGAACCTACTTTATAAGCAGGAGGTTGGCGGTTCGATTCCACTGTGTCCTAATATGAATTAATCAATGATATTGTAGTTTATTTTTAATTAAATACTTTTAATATTGGTTTATTTTCAATGGTGAGATAATTTCCTAGATTCATTATTTTATATTGTCTCTAAAGAGACAAAAGTGATGTTGTATTATCTTTGAACGTAATTCTTTATTGTGTCTAGAGAGACAATAGTTAGGATCAAATACATTGTTTCTTTAAAGACAATATATTTAATCCCAACTATTGTCTCTAGAGAGACAAAAATGAAACTGTCTCTGGAGAGACAAAAATATTTGTGTTATATATTGTCTTTATAGAGACAATATTTTAAGACAATTTGATATGAGACACCTGCTTAAATACAATATTTAAGACAATACACAAGTTTTATTTTGTCTCCAATTTATCTAAAAATTGTATTAAATATTGTCTTAAAACCCCCCTTTATGTTGTAGTGTAAAATTGTAATTTATTGAAGATTATTAGATAAAATGGTAATAGCAGCACTTTTCATGTAATAAGTTGTTTTACATAGAGTCATGTTTTCAGAGAAAAAATTCCATTTATTTTAGTGCGGGTCAGTCGATAGAAATGATGGCTTGGATAAAATAAATTCACGGTTAGAATGGGAAAAATAGACTCATAAGCTTCTTGAACTACCCCGGAAATCTCAAAAAGAAGAAATATAATGTGTAGCCTAAGGCTTTTAGCAGACCCTATATTAATATTGGCTGGGGATGAATACAATTGAGCACAAAAACTAATAAAATGCAAAGAATGAAACAACAATTTACTTGGAGCTGTGTAGCCAAAAGATCCTGCGATCGAAGACATGCATTCCAAGGTACCTGAATGATTGAATAACTTGTCCAAACCAAAATCTATGACATGGGCTTCAAAATCCAAAAGGATATTGCCAGACTTCACATCGCGGTGAAGGATAACCAGCCAACATTAATCATGGTGAAGGTAGTGCAATCCCTTGGAAACCTCCACTGCAATTTTGTATCTACTATCCCAATGCAGATTCTATCCATTTTTTCCATGGAGCACCTTTCCCAGGCTTCCATAGGCATATATTCATAAACTAGAATATTAGTGTCATGATTAGAGAAAAAGGCCAACAATGTCACTATGTGCCTATGCTAGATTTTTCCTAGAGTCTTGACCTTCGCAGAGAATCCATGATCATTTAAATAACCCATGAAAATCCCCGTAATTTTATTCACTACAATTTTTTGGCCATTGGGCATGATGCCTTGATACACCACTCATGATCCTCCTTTTTCGATGATGTTCTCTTCTTTTATGCATTGTACAATGTCATCGCTCTCAAAGTCCAACTTTTGGAAGGTCGCCATTTCCTACAACTTGGTGGCACCTATTTTCTTGAAGGCTCTAACTCTACCTTTTTATATGGTTTCCCCAACTACAAAAAGCAACAAAAAAAAGAGGATCTTAAAACAAATAATCAAATCCCGCATGAAGAGTTAGAGAGTCAGTTAACTGAGTATTGATTCAAGTTGAGTTATGTGATAGATGACTTTAGTGAGTAGTTTGCATGTCAAGTTATATTACATAAATTGTTAGTAGAAAAGGTTAAATACCCTTCATCGGGTTCATTGTTATTATTGGATTAAATATTGATGTTTGTGTGATCAATAGAAGAGCCACAACTCATGTGTGTTTTGTGTGTGAATTATCTGTGTTATTTTTTATTTTATATCCTCTGACTTTCCAACAAATTTCTATCAGAGCTTAGGAAAGATCACAAGATCCACAAAGCGTATAGAGCTAGTGAGAAGAGGGCCAAGAGAAAAATCATCAGACTGTTAAGGAGTGCACATGTTCGCATGCTCTTAGTACAAAAATTGCGTAAATTCCACACTTTCTTAGTGCAAAAACTGTGCAACTTTCGTGAGACTTGCATTTTTGAAAAAATTGGGTTTTAGTCTGCATTTTCTCTGTACATTGGGTGCAAAATTGGGTATTAAGTTTAAAAAGCCGACAATATATTCTACAAATTCAAACAAAGGTTGAAAAGGTTTAATACTTTTTAAACCTAAGCGGTCACGCCATTATAAAAGGACTACTTTTAAGGAGGTATGAGGGAATTTTTACAAAAGGATTTTCATAGTAAGCCCTTTATATAACTATTTTTTTTTAAAGTATTTTTTATAATATCTTTTTAAAAAGCGATTTTTTAAAGGTTTATGAAAAGTGAAATATTATAATAAGATTTTTTTTAAAAGAGCTTATTATATAAGTTTTTTTATATAAAAATAAACAAGGGATTTTTGAAAATGGTTATTTTTTAACAAAAAGGAGCTTTTACAAAGTTTCTAAAACGAGAAATTTAGGGTTTTATATGATAAGATTCTTTTTTGAAGAAATATGGCAACACCAAGTTTCCAGTCACAATTTCCTTCTTTTATAGGGAAGGATTATGATGTGTGGGCTATTATATGGAGACCATGTTAAAAGCGCATGATGTTTGGGATCATGTAAAGTTTGGGTTTGCAGAACCTCAAAGTGAAGTAGAAGAAAAAGCTCTCACTAATCAAGAGATGGAATAATGGGATAAAGAAAAAAGGAAAAATGCACAAGTGTTTCTTCTTATCCAATAGGTAGTGGAATGAGCAGTGTTCGAGAAGATTATGATTACGTCTTCAGCAAAGGAAGCATGGGAAACTTTAGCGACAAGATATCAAGGTATGGCCAAAGTCAATATTGTTAAATTGCAGAATACTAGGAGAGATTTTGAAATTATGCAGATGAAAGAGACAAAGGACATCAATTCTTTCATGAATCGGGTCATGTCTGTCATAAATTAGTTAAAAATTTATGGTGAAGAAATTGAAGATCGAAGAGTGATTGAGAAGGTCCTTAGATTTTTGTCTACCAAGTTTGATGTTGTGGTAGTAGCCATAGAAGAAGCCAAGGATTTGGAAACACTAACATTTGATGAGTTGATGGGATCACTTTTATCACATGAGGCAAAGATAGAAAAAAATAGGATTTGACTTTAGAAATTGCTTTCAAAAGTCAAGTTTCTATTTCAAGAGGTCAAGGAAGAGGTAGATAGAGAGGTATAGAACGAGGTAGAAGACATGGTGGTCAAAGAGATGGTCGAGAAGACCATGAACATGAAAGTGAAAGAAACAACAGAGGCTTCAAAAATAATCAAAGAGTTGAAAAATCAAAGGTGAGATGTTATTATTGAAATAAATTTGGTCACTATACCCGCGATTATAGGAAGAAGATAGTTGATCAAGGAAATCAGAGAGCTAATGTTAGTATAGAGAATACTAACTCCATGTTCCTAGCTTTCCATACCATGCATGAACCTTCTAATAATGTGTGGCTATTATAAATTGGTTGCAGTAACCACATGACAGGCAACAAGAGTTTGGTTGCAAATTTGGATTAATATGTAAAAACAAAGGTAAAGTTGGGGACTAACAAGACTGTGGATGTAGATGGAAAAGGAGTGGTCAACATTATAACCAAGCAGGGGGAGCCAAAGACAATCTCAGAGGTATATTATGTTCCTGGTCTCAAAAAAAGTTTGATAAGTGTTAGTCAATTGACATAGAAATGATACAAAGTTATATTTCAGCTACAAGAGTGTGTTATTTATGACAAGCCCCCAAGAAAGCAGCTGATAGAAAAGGTGCAGATGATGAGGAACATACTCTTTCCTATAATTATGAATTAGAGTGATCAGGTCATGAGTTCTTTGATAGTTTCATGTTCTAATGATTATTAGTTATGGAACTTCTTGTTTTGACACTTGCACTTTTATGGTTTAAGATTGTTGCAGCAGAAACAAATGGTTAGAGGATTACCTCCCATCAAATAACCTGCTATTACTGGTGACTGTTTCATCTTGGGAAAAAAATATCGTGAAATTTTTCCAATAGGAGTTGCATACAGAATAAGACAACCTCTTGAGATTTTGCATAGAAACTTGTGTGGACCTATGATGACACAGCCGATTGGTGGAAGTTGTTACTTCTTCACTTTTATTGATGACTATAGCATAAGGACTTGGGTTTACTTCTTGAAGCAGAGGTCTGAAAGTTTTTCAAAGTTCAAATAATACAAAGCCTTAGCAGAGAACCAAAGTGACAGACATATCAAGGTATTGAGGTCAGATCACGGTGGAGAATATGATTCAAAGGCATTCCACAATTACTATGAACAACATGGAATCAGAAGAAAATTTAAAACCATATACACACCGCAACAAAATGGTGTAGCAGAGAGAAAGAAAATGGCCAATATGAATATGACAAGGAGCATGCTTAAAGGAAGAAACTTGTCCAAAGAGTATTGGGTAGAAGCAGTTTCATGTTATGTTTATGTGATAAACAAATCTCCTACAAAGAGTGTGATGAACATAGTACTAGAAGAAGCATGGTTAGGTATGTCATGCAACGCATCTCATCTCATAATTTTTAGATGTGTATCCTATGCACATGTGCCTAAGAAGATAAGAGGAAAATTGGATGATAAAAGTGAAAAATGCATATTTACTGGTTATATTGTGCAATCAAAAGCTTACAAATTGTATAACCCTGTCACTAAGAAGACGATAATCAGCAGAGATGTTGTGTTCAAAGAACAAGAGTCATGGAATGGGATTGTATACAAAACAATTGATGCATAAGCACCATTGATGGAAGAGGATGATGTAGCAGAAAAGGAGCAGCAAGAATCAAAAGAGCAAACACCAAATAGAGTCACACAAACAAGGACTCCAATATTTTCATAGTAGCATGGATCTTCCATCAAATCAATAGACTAGAATTCTCCCAGCAACTAATCAGGTGATGAATCAAGAAATGGTAAGAGAAAGATGATAAGTTTGAAATATATTTATGGTGATTTAGATGTTGGTTCAAAGTTTTCATTTTTTTCATTCCAACCTTCTTCGTTTGAAGAAGCAATTAGAGATGAAAATTGGGTGCAAGCCATGGATGAAGAAATTGAAGCTATTGAAAAGAATAATACATAGGATTTGGTTAATTTTCCAAAGGATAAAAACCTCATTGTTGTGAAGTGGGTGTAAAAGACAAAGTTAAATGAGAAAGGTGAAATTGGCATATTTAAAGCAAGACTTGTAGCAAAAGGATTCTCACAGAAATCGGGAATAGACTTTGGAGAAAAATTTTCTCGGGTAGCAAGATTGGATACTGTAAGAGTAGTTCTAGCCACAAAAACTCAAAACAAGTGGAAAGTATATCAGATGTATGTCAAATTAGCCTTCTTTAATGGAATTCTAGAAGAAGAAATTTTTGTGCAGCAACCTCTAGGTTATGAAGTTGAAGGTAAGGAAGATAAAGTTTATAGGTTGAAGAAAGCGCTCTATGGACTAAAGCAAGCATGTAGAGCATGGTATAGCAGAATCGAAAACTACATGATTAAGAATGGATTTTGAAGAAGTAGCATTGAGCCTTCCTTGTACACAAAGGTAAATGAGCATGGACATATTTTGATTGTTTGCTTATATGTTGATGACATGATTTTTACAGGTGATCTTGAGTTAGATGAATTTAAAGAAACCATGATGAAAGAATTTGAGATGACAGATATTGGTCTCATGAAATTATTTCTTGGCATAGAAGTTGAGAAATATGAAAAATGAATTTTTATTTGTAAAAATAAATATGCAAGATATTTGCTGAAAAATTTTAGGATGGAAAATTGCAAACCTGTCCCTACACTAGTTGCAATAGGTATAAAGTTAAGAAAGGATGATGAAGGATCAAATGTCAATCCAACTCTATTCAAAATATTAGTTGGCAGCCTCATGTATCACCCAGCTACAAGACCAGATATTATGCAAGGAGTAATTTTGATTTCCAGTTTTATGGAGACTCCAAAAGACACACATTGGAGTGCAGGAAAAATAATTATGAGATACATAGAAGGAACTAGAGATTGTGGCGTAATGTATGCAAGTACAAAAAAGAAAGATTTTATTGGATTTACAGATAGTGATTTTGCAGTTAGTTTGGATGATAGGAAGAGCACTTCCGGTTATGTGTTCCATCTTGGTTTAGGTGCGATTTCATGTGCATCTAAGAAGCAACCCATTGTGACATTATCTTTAGCAGAAGCCGAATATGTAGCAGCCACATTAATAGCATGTCAAGTAGTATGGTTAAGAAGAGTATTGGATGGACTCACGCATAAACAACAAGGATTAACAACAATATATTGTGACAACACCTCAGCTATTTCACTATCCAAGAATAGTTTGTTTCATCAAAATAGCAAGCATATTGATACTAGATATCACTTTATTAGAGAACTTGTGAGAAATGGAGAAGTTCACTTGAAGCCTTGTAAATCTAGTGATCAACTCGCTGATATATTTACCAAGTCATTAGCAAAATATGTGTTTGAGTTTCACAAAAGAAACTTGGGTGTTGTAAGCCTAGCTGAGACATAGATCAATAGGCATGTTTGTGTTGTCATGAGTCATTTTTTAGTTTAGCGGTCGTAATTAAGGGTGGGTGTTAAAAAAACTAATTAACTCCCACATGAAGAGTTAGAGAGTCATTTAACTAAGCGTTGAGTCAAGTTGAGTTATGTGATAGATGAATTTAGTGAGCAGTTTGCATGCCAAATTATATTAGGTAAGTCGTTAGTTGAAAAGGTTAAATTCCCTTCACCGGGTTCATTGTTGTTAGAAGATTAAAGATTGAAGCTTTTGTGATCAATAGAAGAGCTGCAACTCATGTGTGTTTTGTGTGTGAATTATTTGTGTTATATCCTCTGCCTTTCCAACATAGGAGAGGGACCGACACTAAGAGAAGGCCACGCTTACGGTGGGCTTGACCTCACAAAGTGTAATTGCCCAGGTGTTGTTTACACAAGTTGGGATTCCCTACAAAATATATTGGATCCAAATAGGAAAATCGACTATCCTCTTGAAAAATGCCTGAAAATTTATTGTGAGAGAAATCGAGTTGGATCAAGTTCTGCATGTTCTCTAATTCAACGAGAATATTCTCGTTCAAATGATTTCTAAATACATTCAGAAACTCGAGAGAGCTCATGTTGCAAATTTCCATTAGGATAGGACCTATGAACTCGTTCTCGCTAAGAACAATGGATCTCAAATGAATACAATTTCCAATCTGCCTAGGAATCATACTAGAGAACTTGTTTTTGCTAATATCAACGGATTACAAATAAATATAGCTTCTAATATCCTTGGGAATCATACTAGAAAACCTATTCTTGCTAAGATCGACAACTTTAGGAAAAATACAGTTTCCAATCTCCACGAGAATCGTATTTGGTAACTAATTTATAGATACGTTTAATGAGTGGAGATTTCTCATCGTTGATATTTAGACTGGGATGAGACCTCTGAAGTCATTCTGGCCAAGATCAATAAAATCTAGAGCACTACGGTTGCTAATATCCCTAGGAATCGCACCTGTTAATTGATTTCCACCAAGAAAAATATTTTTCAAAGAAGATAATTTACCTATGGATGAAGGAAGAGAACCATTGAAACGATTATTGGAAATATTAATCCACAATACTAATGGAGGATACATTATTCATTTTCTCTGGTATGATCCCATTTAGATAATTGTTGTACAATTCGATCACAGCCAGGTTGGGTAAGTATATGAAGTATGTATGAATCGAATGATTTAAATGATTTTTCCCTGTGTGGACTTCAATCAGAGAATTTCACGTGCCCAAAGAGTTAGGAATCAAACCAATAAAGGAATTATTTTTTGTATTCAACATATGAAATCCTTCACCGTTGCAAAGATTTAGAGGGATGGAACTAGTCAATCTATTGGAAGAAACATATACTTCTTGTAGCTTTCAATTACGCCTAATTGCTGAGGCAGAGGACCTGTGAAATTACTGTACTAAAGACATAGAACCTCCAAATATTCCATGCCACCAATGAGAGATGGAATATTTCCTTTTATTTTGTTCTTTGAAAGATATAGCTCTCTCAACTTGTTCAACTCCGAGAGTTCCACAGGTATTTCACCAGTGAGGGCATTGTCTTGCAAAGACATTGGCTCTATATTTTTCAAACCACCAATCTAAGAGGGAATTGAACCATTAATACCACAACTATCCATATGAAGATGGACAAGCTTGCTCAAATTTCCAATCTCTGGAGGAATCCCTCCAACGAATGTATTCCCATAATAACTGAAGGTTCCCAGGTAAAACATTTTCAAGTTCCCAAAATTGCCATGTTCTCTAGGTATTCTTCTACTTAAATAATTTTTGGACAATGAAAGATATTCTAGAATTTTTCAACTTTCCATAATCACTCGGAATGCTTCTATAAAACTTATTATTTCCTAGGTGAAGATGCATGAGCTTAATGAGATAGCTCAAATCCATTGGTAGTACCCTTGAAAAAAAGTTGTTGGAGACATCGAGGACCTCAAGGTTCTTAAATTTTGATATGCCGGAGGGAAGGCTTCCATTTAGTAAGTTAGAGGAGACTTCAAGCAACTGAAGTTTCCCAAGAGAGCTCAAATCTAGAGTCAGTTCCCCTGACAATTCTTTGTGAGATATATTTAGGACCTCTAGGTTTTTCAAATTAGATATGTTGGAGGGAAGGGTTTCATTGAAGCCATTAGAGGAGACACCAATAAACGAGAGTTTCTAGAGATAGCTCAAATCCAGTGGTAGTGACCCTAAAAAAAACATTGTAAGAGACATCGAAGACCTATAGGTTCTTCAATTTTTATATGTGGGAGGGAAGGCTTCCATTGAGGTAGTTAATGAAGACGTTGAGCAACCAGATTTTTTGGAGAGAGCTCAAATCCAGTGGAAATGCCCCTGACAAATAATTGTAAGATATGTCGAGGACCTGTAGTTTATTCAATTTTGATATGTATGAGGGAAGGCTTCCATTGATGTGGGTGATGGAGACGTTGAGAAAATGAAGGGTTGACAAGTCAGTGACCTGATTGGGAAATGAGTCTAAAATATTCATGTTGGAGAGATCTAGCGTCACTACTCGACTGATGCGGTCAAAATGGACTCTAGTCCATGAAAAATGGGTGGTGTGGTTCGAGGCTCTCACCCTATCTAACATATGATTAAGATCCCCCATTGTCACTTTCATTGAAATCAACACTCTCCTATCTCTAAGTAATGATGAATTGGAGATAGCAGATAATAGGTATAAAAGCAAGGGAATGAGGAAAATGAAAATAGATATATGCAGGCTCATGCTGTACCAAAACTTGTGATGACAATAGTGTTAATGTCACTACAACAGAGTAGAGCTCTAACAACTATGGAAGCAGAGTAAGAAAACGAGGCACATCAACTTTTCTCCTTTCTCTCGTCTACTTTCTCTCATAGCTGTTGGAAATTCTGGATAATTCCGAACACATAGAGGAATAAAACAATTCCTCTTCCACAACATAGATATTAAAAATAAAAATTGCCGACAGAGAGATGGATTATAACACTATTTCATTAAACATAAAACTAACTGTTACAAAATAGGATTCTTCAGAACTCTAGTGTTCTGGATTCACAAAAAAAATCTTCTCTTGGCTACTACAAATGCAACGCTTCAATATTTCTTCTCTGTCTCTCTATTTCTTTTTCAGCCTTCGGGCTCTCTTAAAAAAATACACAGTCTTCACTACAATGCACTCACGACATATTACATTACACACACACACACACACACACACACACACACACACACACACACACATATATTTCATATTTATAATATATATATCAAAATATATTCCCAAAGTTAAAAACAAATGTACCGCGGTAAATAAAATGTTAACCCAAAGTTAAAAATTAAAACACAATGCGGCAAATAAAACTTAAATAAAAACATAAAACAAACTTTCCCTAGGGTTATAAAACCTTTCCAAAGGTCTTTTCCTTATCCCCCCAGAGCTGCTCTCATTGGTCAAGCGAAGGATGATGTCACCCACTCCGATGGGTCATCGCTCCTCTTTGTTGCCCATACTTGCTACCCCCCCGAAATGGAGCTACTATGTGATAAATAAAGTTGGTTAGTATTCAATGCCGTAGGTACTGCAGATAAGTTCATGGTTGTGTGAAGATCAAAACTGGGGATTTGCCACCACCATTGTTGTCCTTTCCCAAATTCACATCAGACTTATGTTTGTTGTGTTTCGATCCCATCAAATAAATTCATCATCCTTCATCTGCTCTGTGTGCAGTAGTTGGAATTAATATTCCAACACTCCCCCTTAATTACAACTACTACCTTCTTGCATACCCAGGCATTTCCTGAGATAGTTAAAACTTTTATGCATTAATGGTTTTGTGAGGATATCAGCAAATTGTTCCTCTGTCTTGCAAAACAATTTCACCATTATTAACTAGTTCTCATATAAAATGAAATTTTTCATCAATATGCTTTGTTATCTTATGGAAGACAAAATTCTTTGATAAAGCTATCGTTGAGCTATTATCACAATAAATAGTTGTTCCTTTGTCCTATTCATGACATAAATCTCTGAGCATTCTTCTCATCCATACTGCTTGGCATGCTGTTGTTGTTGCTGCTACATATTCTGCCTCTACTGTTGATAAAGAAACTATTGGTTGCTTCTTGGAAGCCCATGAAATGGCTCCTGATCCTAAACTAAACACATATCCAGATGTGCTCTTCCTATCATCTACACTTCCAGCCCAATCACTGTCAGTGCAACCAGTCAATTTAAAATTTTCAGATGAGGAGTATAAAATACCATACCCCTTCGTTCCATTCACATACCTTAGAATCCTCTTGGCTGCGTGCCAATGAGTCTCTTTTGGTGTTTCCATGAATCTAGAAATTAAACTTACAGCATGCATAATATCTGGCCTAGTTGTAGTCAAATACATGAGGCTACCAACTATGCTCTTGTACAGACTTGGATCAAAATCCTTGCTGTTGTCTTCTTTACTCAATTTTAACCACATGATAGTTGGAATTACAGCTGCTTTGCTGTCCTGCATGTTGAATCTTTTCAACACTTCTTCAACATATTTTGCGTGGGAAATAAAAATCCCATTTTCATTTTTCTCTACTTATATTACAAGAAAATATCTCAAAAAACCCAAATCAGTCATTTCAAATTCACTCTTCATGACTGCTTTAAAATCAACAATGAGAGAAACTTCATTGCCAGTAAATATTAAATCATCTACATATAAAACAACAATAAGAATCTTACCATAATTTTCTTTTATGTAGAGTGTGGGTTCTCCATCACATTTCTCAAATCCATTTTCATTCAGGTAAGCATCTATCCTGTTGTACCAAGCTCTTGGTGCTTGCTTCAGCCGATAAAGAGCTTTATTCAATTTTCATACTTTGTGCTCTTGGCCTTCAATCTCATAGCCTGGAGGTTGTTCAACATATACCTCTTCTTTCAACACTCCATTCAGGAATGCAGATTTCACATCCATTTGATAAACCTTCCATTTGTGTTGTGCTGCTATGGGCAACACTGTTCTCACTATTTACATCCTTACAACCAGTGCAAACGTTTCTTCATAATCTCTTCCTTGTTGCTGCTTGTAGCCTTTGAAAACAAGTCTTGCTTTGTGCCTTTCAATGTTGCCTTCAGCATTGATCTTGGTCTTATAGACCCATTTTACTCCAATGACTTATTTACCTTTAGGGAGGTCCACTAACTCCCATGTATTACTCTTTTCTATTGCACCAATCTCTTCGTTCATTGCCTCAATCCATTTTTCTTCTTTTACAGCATCTTCAAAATGAATTGGGTCATCAACATGACAATACAAAGCAAATAAAGAGTTCATACCAGCATTATCATTTACCTCTCCTTGTTCATAAATCTCACTCAAATTTATAAATCTCGGTCTTCTTGGTGTACTTGGAGTTCCACTTGAGCTCGAGGGAGTTTCGGTTCTCTATGGTGTGCTTGAAGAAGCACTTCCTTGATTTCTCAAGGTTGTTCTATTTCCAGCTTGTGGTGTGGTTTGTTGTGCTTGTGGTGGTGGAGGAGGAGCCACCGTGGAGGAATTATTTGCTGCTGTGCATTCCTCTTCCTCTTCGTGAGACACACATGTCTTCACATTCATTGTTTTCTCTAAGCTTCCATCCCAAGACTCTTCTTCAATAAAATGGACATCTCTGCTTATTATAAATTTCTTGGTGGATGGATTATAGGGTTTGTATGCCTTGGACTCATCACTATATCCAACAAAGATACATTTCTCCCCCTTATTGTCAAGCTTCTTTCTCAATTGATTTAGGACATGTGCATAGGCCACACATCCGAAAACTTTCATGTGAGTGACAAACTACTTTGTTCCACTCCATGATTGTTCCAGAACTCTGTTTATGACAGCTTTGGTTGGGCATCTATTCAAGATATACGTTGCACAATTTACAACTTCAGCCCAATACTCATTTGGAAAATGTTTTGCCTTCAACATACTTTTGACCATGTCCATGATGGTCCTATTCTTCCTTTCTGCAACACCGTTTTGCTTAGGTGTGTACCTTGTGGTAAACTGCTTATGTATGCCATTCTCCCTACAGAAACATAGGAACTCTTTAGAGATGTATTCTCCACCTCTGTCCATTCTTAGCACTTTTATGTAGTGCCCACTTTGCTTCTCAACAAGAGCTTTGAAGTGGCAGAACTGTTCAAACACTTCACTCTTCTGTTTCAAGAAATACACCCATGTCTTTCTGGTGTAATCATCTATGAATGTCAAAAAATATTTGTTGCCAGCTAAATATGGTGTTTACATTGGTCCACACAAATTTGAGTGGACAATCTCTAAGGGTGTCTTTGCCCTTATACTCTTCCTTGCTGGAAATATTTCTCTGTGTTGTTTGCCCAAGTTGCAACCTTCACAAAGGCTGTCTGGTTTCTCAATCAGTGGTAATCCTTTTACCATTCCCTTTCTGTGCAACAAGTTCAGGCCTCCGAAATTGAGATGTCCACATATCAAGTGCCATAACCAGTTTTCATCTTTCACTTCCTCTTGAAAGACCTCTTGTGTTACAACTGCTACATTTCTTCTTTCCTTCAAGTCTTTTCTGAGCTTGAGAGGAAACATCCTATTGCTTGTCATCTGCACCTCTGTAATGAATTTCTTGCTTGGAGGTATGTCCATGATTGTGCACACATCATCTTTAAAGAATACATTGTAGCCCTTGTTTATGAGTTGTCCAATGCTTAAAAGATTACATTTCAAGCCAGGTACATAATATACATTTGGCACAAAATTCTATTCTCCTTTTCTTGTCAGGATACTTACTTTTCCTTTTACCATGACAAATACCTTACTATCAGTCCCTGTTGTTAATCAGATTTAACATTTTCATTTATATTGGCAAAAATTGCTATGTTTCTATTCATGTGGTTACTACAACCCGAGTTTAAGAACCATACATCATCTTGTCTATCTTGTGCTACATTACATGTTAACAACACATTCTTCTGGTTCTTTTCTTCTTTTGTAAAATTAGCATTCTTCCTATTATTCATGTCATTTTGCTTTTTCCTAAATTCATTGGCATAGTGCCCATATTTCTTGCAATAATGACATTGGACTTGGGATTTATCATACCTTTTTCCATGAGCTTGATGTTGGCTCGAGCCTTCCTTCTGGGTTTGATTACTGCCCCTTCCACTCAAACTTGCAGGGTTGTTTCTTCCTCTGTTTTGGCTTCTACCTCTTCCTTGGTTGTTTGATCTTCCTTGACCTCTGCTTCGGCCGAAAGACATTTGAGTCTTGAAAGCTTGTTCCAATGAGGAATTTGTTCCTCTGTTCAGTCTATGTTCATGAGACATCAAGGATGCACTAAGC
This sequence comes from Pinus albicaulis, assembly GCA_034641835.2. Lineage (NCBI taxonomy): Eukaryota > Viridiplantae > Streptophyta > Pinopsida > Pinales > Pinaceae > Pinus > Pinus albicaulis. The sequence goes on along the minus strand of CM076579.1, from coordinate 1,361,229,943 downwards.
TCATCCACTGTAAATAGTGAGAGATCCTTTGTCTCTTCTATTGCCACTACTATGACATCAAATCTTGAGGGTAGACTTCTCAATATTTTCTCCACTATTATTATTTCTTCAAGTGTCTCTCTATGAGACCTTATATGGGTAACCAACCCAATAACATGAGTGAAAAATGAGTCTATAGTGTCAGACTCTTTCATACAGAGAGTTTCAAAATCTCTCCTCAGCATTTGCAACTTTGTTGTCTTCACCTTCTCCTTGCCTTGATAGGCTGTTTTGAGAATATCCCATGCCTCCTTAGACTTTGTTGCTGCTACAATACTTGGGAAAATACTCTCGTGCACTGATTGAAAGAGATAGAAGAGGGCTTTGGAGTCCTTCTTCCTATTATCTTTTAATAAGTCTATTTCTGCTACTATCAAAGCAGCCAACGCTACTGCGTCTGCTGGTTTTGGGTATCTATTCTCAACTAGCTCCCATATGTCCTATGAAGAAAATAGGGCTCTCATTGTGATTGCCCAATATTCATGGTTCTTCCCATTAAACTATGGAATTTGGGGATTCGTCAGACTGGTGCCTGTTGCTGCCATCGTAATTGTGAAAACCCGACAGTTTTCTTGACTGTGTTAAAAAAAACGAAACAATCAAACTCTTTTGACTGTGTAAACAAACAGAAGCTTTATCTGTTGGATAAATCTACTTAAAAAAACTTCTTATAGCTTCTGCAGTGAAGAGCGCCAATCTTTGCTTCATTCACTGAGCGCCTAGACTAGCTGTGATACCATGTTGGAATTTCTGGATAATTCCAAACACACAGAGGAATAAAACAATTCCTCTTCCACAACACAGAGATTACAAATAAAAATTGCCGACAGAGAGATGGATTATAACACTATTTCATTAAACATAAAACTAATTGTTACAAAATAGGATTCTTTAGAACTCTGGTGTTCTGGATTCACAAAAAAAATATTCTCTTGGCTACTACAAACACATCGCTTCAATATTTCTTCTCTGTCTCTCTGTTTCTTTTTTCAGCCTTCGCGCTCTCTCAAAACAATACACAACCTTCACTACAATGCACTCACGACATATTACATTACACACACACACACACACACACATATATATATATTTCATATTTATAATATATATATCAAAATATATTCCCAAAGTTAAAAACAAATTTACCGCGGTAAATAAAACGTTAACCCAAAGTTAAAAATTAAAACACAATGCGGCAAATAAAACTTAAATCAAAACATAAAACAAAATTTCCGTGGGGTTATAAAACCTCTCCAAAGGTATTTTCCTTATCCCCTCGGAGCTGCTCTCATTGGTCAAGCAGAGGATGATGTCACCCACTCCAGGGAGTCATCACTCCTCATTGTTGCCCATACTTGCTACCCCCTGGAATGGAGCTGTTGTGTGATAAATAAAGTTGGTCAGTATTCAATGCGGTAGGTACTGCAGATAAGTTCGTGGTTGCGTGAAGATCAGAACTGGGGATTTGCCACCGCCATTGCTGTCCTTTCCCAAATTCACATCAGACTTAAGTTTGATGTGTTTCGATCCCATCAAATAAATCTGTCGTCCTTCATCTGCTCTGCGTGTAGTAGTTCAAATTAATATTCCAACAATAGGAAAAAAAATTTGATAGGGAAAGCACTCGACCTTAATTTAAAAAAATGTAGGAAACAACACACAATTTTCACAAAAAGAAAACGAGAAAATGACATGGCTGGTCCACTTTAGTCTTCTCCTGAGTCGTGTGCCATTTCAATTATTCAAGTATGACTTAGATAGCTTCACATACACCATGGGCGGTCTGTACTATTCATTCATTGAATTGATTTTCTAGTCATACCCACTGTAAATTTGGTTGTTTCTCGTGTCCAATATGAATGAAAAGCGAGAACGAGTATCGAAACATCTAGTGTTTAAGTATTTTCTATGAACATTGTACGACATATCCTAAACGTTGTGGGATAAAGAGTTAAATTTTTTGGTTTCACACGGAAATTTGAATTTTTTTGACGCAATATGCACAAAGTTATTTTTATTGTTGGCACAGGAGTAATTTAGGTGACGATGTTTGAAATTCGGAAAATTCCTACTAAAGAAAATTAATTTTTTAATGAGTTGTTTTTAGTGTGACTTTTTGGATGCTTTTCTGGTCTAATTTCTCTAAAATCTGGCAGGAATTTATTGAAATTACAAACTTGATGGTAACCCATACGAAATCGAAATGCCCTAGGATTTTCAGGTTGTCGAATCCATATATACAGTGAAAAAACCAGTTTAAATGATACAAATCCATATTACACCTTGAATTTTTCCGCCAGATTTTGGCATGGGAAACTCCAAAAATTCTCACTAAAGACAACTTTTTTTAATGACTTGTCTTTAGTGCGACTTTTTGGAAGTTTTTTCCGGTGGATTTTTCCAATCTAATTTCTCTAAAATCTTGCAGAAATTCATTGAAATCACAAGCTTGATGGGTAACCCCTGCACAATCAAAATGCCCTGGGTTTTTTAGGTTGTTGAATCCATATATACATTATTTGAAATATGGCTTTTGTGATCCATAGTTTGTACAAAGATATCTTTCGTTGATAATCACATAGCAAGGAATATGGTCACTCGTGCCATTTAAATAATACAAATCCAGATTTGACCTAGAATTTTTCTGCTCTGCCACAGGGAACTCCAAAATGTCACACTAAATACAACTCCATTTTATATTATAAAGACTTAATTTTATAAATTATTTAAATAAGTAAAATTAATAATAATAAATTGATTTTATAAAAATAAACATGTTATATTATTCAATAAATTTAAAATGAATTATTATGGAAACAATTATATTATACCATAATTTGAATATATATAAAACTAATAATGATTTGTTAACATAACAATATAATCATTTAAAAAAATTATTGTTAATAATAACAAAATATTACTATACTCAAACGAAAAGGAGAAAATAAAATTAATATATGTTCTTCTCATATTCCACATGTTTTAGATAGCTTGCACATATAAAAAGTATTTGGAATTCCAAAAGATTCATCAACCATCAAGCTAGAGGTCATTAAAAGTATGAAGGTAAGTTGTCGATGCCTCATTTCCTATGTACTACTTTTAAAGCTCATATTTCTTTTAGGTACCCATATATATTTAATTCAATAACTATCTTCTTGTCCAAAAATATCATTCCATTTAGCTCAGAAATGGGGGCCATTATATGAATTTAGTTATTTGATTGTTTTAAAAGAATGATAATTGTTAGGTAATAAATCACTTCATATTTGCATAATGATTAATTAATTAATTGGGGTTTATCTAAAATAACATGTGGTAAAAGGGGAGTTTGTGTAACAACTTGTGGTCCTTGTACTATATTACGAGATGCATTATTTGCTACAGAGGAACCCGTAATTATAAAACGGAGTCCAATGAATTATATGAGGATGTGGAAGTCCTGGTTGATCTCGGATTAAATCACAGGGTATGCTTAACAAATATTTAAGGAGTTGTATGCAGAGGCGGAGGAATTGCTTGGACAACCAAAAGTGGTCAGAATCCGGGAAAAAAATATTTAAGAAATCTTGTAGTAGCAGTGTTTGAATTATGTTTTTGATGGTGGAAATGGATTCAACACCATCAAAAAACCTCAAGGGAACCCAAAATCTTGAAGTTTGATAGCTATAACCTGGATTTACAGAAATCTCTGCTAGATTTTATTAAGTTCTTACCTGAATTTCCATGATTTCCAGGGCAAAAAAGGAAGCTGGTTAGACTATGTAATATTTAAGCAAACCAAAAGGTTGTATTGTTAAAGTTGTCTTGCATACTTTTCTTGTACAGTTGTCTTCGAATCTACCAAAATTTGATTCAAGGTGAAGTAAGAATTTTCTGTACAGTTTGTATTGATATGTAATAACATCTATGCCTGCTAGTCTCATTCAGTGATGACTTGGTTTCTTGAGATATGTGCAAATGCTAGTGGCGGTAGGAGCATCATTACAAAATAAAACTATGGAGTAGTCTACAGAGGCCGCGTTTTAGCTCGAAGACCCTGTCCGTCGGAAAACCTATGCTACTCATCAACTGTTTTAGCTCGAAGACCCTGTCCGTCGGAAAACCTATGCTACTCATCAACTGAGACTCCCTTTGCCAAGTGCCTGGAGATCATCGCATCCTTATGACTATGCTATCAAAGGATTGGCATCTGATGCCATCCAGTCCCCATCGCCACCTATCATATCACAATTAATGTAATTACGGGCGCGTCATTAAGTTCACAGTATGTGCAACTTAAAGAGGCATGATTTGAATTATGGGCATGTCATTTGAATTTTCTAAATGTGAATTAAAAAACCCGTCCAAACAACAATTTGAAATTTGAAATTGGACAGCTCTTCAAAATACCGAAGCAGAGAGGCAGCTCTTTAATACCTCCACACTCTTCTCCGTAATATTCATGGCTTCGCAATACTGAAACTGCGTGTCACGGATCAGATTGTGCTCTGCTATCGTCACTAGGAATGGTGGAAGATTCATATGTTGCACAGTTGGAGCGAATGGCCCCATTGAATTGGTGATGGGATGGTCTTTACTGTTGCCCTCTGGCAGTGCAAGACTGGACAGTTTGTCCACTATTTCAATGTTGAGAAGAGCTATGTGTGGAGGAGTTTCCATCTCAGATCTGCTCCTATGCTCTTTCACAAATGTAGATTTATCAGAATGCCACCACAGAGCCCAACGAGGTGTAATTGTTCCACAACTGTTGCACGAATGGAAACCTCGTGCACTAGGTTCCCTCCTGCACATTCTCCCATCAGAATACATCACATGAAATCTCCATGGGAACTCAGGCATGGATCAGCGTAGTCCCCACGGGCTAGACGGCGAAGCCAAACAACAGATTCCATCGCGTCTTCACATGTTGCAGGAAGACGATGTTCTGGTGCTAGCCTGTAATTTATAGAAACACACATCACCCTGCACTGCTTCACAAGCTGAGAGAGAATTAAGTATGAATATCTCTTATATTCACTTCCTGCACAAAATCCCCCACCATGGAAATGAAGCAGAATGGGATATTTCTCCACTTGGCTGCTATCTGGCAAGGTTTCAGGAAAATAAATGCGAGCCCAGATTCCCGTATGAGGATTGATCTCCAAATATTTCGTTTCCACTCCATTTACAAAGGCCTCAAAAGCACTCACTGGTGTATTCCAAATATTTATGAGACGCTCGATTGAGCCATCGTTGTAGATCTGAATTACACCGGGAATTTCATCAATGATTTTCTTACTCATTTTTACAGCATTTATAGTCTAGATGCCAGCCCTTGGTGAAGCTATTGAATGGATTTTTTGATATCTGTACTCTGCAGAAATGTCAATTGGGCGTTGGGTTCAATTTCTCTTGGTGAAGCTCTTGAATGGTTTTTCTGATATTTGTGCTCCGCCTTCTGGATTTATAGACCTTGGTTAGCCTTCTTCATAGTTAGTCATGAGCCGCCTTTCATAGTTATTCATGAGCTGCTTACAAGTCAAAATGAGCCTCCTTTCATAGTTAGTCATGAGCCACCTTTCAAGGCAAAATGAAACTTGTAAAATGAATAAGATGTCTAATTCATTCGGTCAATGAAGAATATGTGTAATTTATTCGGTCTTAAAATGAAGAAGATGAAGAAGATATGTAATTTTGTCAAAATGAAGAAGATGTGTAGTTTATTCAACATTTAATATATTTTTGATTTATGGTTTTAAAAAAATACTATTTAAAAAATATTTCAATGTTATTCATGAATAAAAATTTTTAATGTTGGTGTTTTTTGTTGGTTTCTCACTTGGGTTATTGTTCTTAGTGCACTTAACAAAATCCCTATCAATACTCACCCTCGCAACAATGCCTTTGGGACAGGCGAGGTCTCACATGAGGCACCTAGGGGGGTTGCAAGAACTATGTTTCTACAGTTGAGAAGGGGATGGTTTTTTTTGCACCATTTTTCTTCCACACTTAGCCTCCTAATTACACATTAAAACATTCATAAAATTTTGAGGTAATTACAACATGTCATCGCATTAGAAAATTAAAAGAAGGGGTGCATTAGATGTTCATATAAAATCGTTAACTCATCCATCCATACATCTCCTTCGAATAAATATTGCTATTAAAAGAAAGCATTAGTCACATGCAAAAAACTTGTGATCATAAAGCTTGTGCAATTTAGTAAAATGTTTAAGATTATGTTGAAAAAATTTAGGAACAATCACTTGAAAATCATCAAACCCTTTTCATTCGATCACATATACAAATGTACTCAAAGTTTTCATCATATATTTTCACTTATAAACTTTGAAATCAATAACCTATGTAAGAAAATTAGATAACAACCCTTTTTTTAGGCAAGTGGTAAGAAACCCACTAAATACATTTTTTTATAAGAAACCGTTTTTAACCAAGGCACGATGTTAAATAACTCTCTTTCTACACAAAATGGGGTATTCTTTCTTTTTGACTACTTATTTGATTTGACCAAAATGTCAAAAACTCACTCATTTGTACTTAGTAGTTAGTGGATGTTATAGAATAAAAACATTGTACCTACTTCAAAGGGAATTTGAATGGAATGTTCTACCTTTGATGACTAATAATAAGTAAGATCATTTTTGAAAAAATAATCATTAATGATTTATCAAGCATTTCATTAATCTACCATTTTCCTAGAACTATTATAGGTTTGATATTATGTCAAATTTTTTCACAATTTACAACAAATGATACCCTTTACTTATCACAAAAAGAGACTTTATATAGAGAATTGTTCACTCTATATCACTTGAGGTTAAAAGGTTCATTTTCAGCTCAAACATTTTGAAACACCAAGTGCAAGGTTCATGCCCCATGCTTTTTTCCTTTGAAAATGAGACAAAATCTCTTTTATGAGCTAAATAGATTGTAGTTAGGAACATAACATTTTAATAAATTGTGGTTTATAAATTTAAGTTTTTTAATAAATAAAGTAATTTTTTTATATATAATATTTTTCATAAAAAAATTGTTTTTTATTAATTATCATATTACCTAGATTAATAAAATGGACTCCTTTTATCTTTATCCAATCATCTTTCTGTATAAAATTTTTATTTTTAATCAAATTTTTATTTAGATAATTTTTTAACTATATTTATATTTTATTATTTTTTCTTATAAAATTTATTACACTATATTAGATAATTATTTCTTCTTTCGTATAAAAATGTATTCACTATGTCTATCTTTAAATTATATATATAGTATACTTTACAAACTTATTAATAATGCTCCTTAAAAACCCATTAACCTCGAAATCCTCTAGGTCTTAATTAACCCCCAAAACATATCTTAACCCCCTAACACCTTAACCCCATTCCCATAAGCCCTTAAAATCCATTACCCTAAACCCTTAAACCCCTAACCCTTAAGCCCTTAACCACTAACCCCTAAACCCTTAAACAATAACCCCTTATCCCTAATCCCATAGAGTAATTATCCTCTAATTCAACTTAACCTCTTAATCAACCTTAACAAAAATAATCAAATAATATTTCTCCACATAAAGATGACAACATAGGTCACATACCTCTCAAAAGATTATAAAATACATTTACAATACAATTTAGAATACAAAGACATACAATCTAAAATACAATATACATATAACAATTTACAAAAACAATCTACAATACAAAAACATATAATGAATAACTTACTAATGAGACATATACAACTTTTGTCCCATAGTATTTTCCTTAAAAATTAAGGGAGGGTCTATTTTATTAGTGAAATAGATTGTGGTTAAGAACATAACATTTTAATAAGTTGTGGAATTTAAAATTTTTAATAAATAAAGTAAATTTTTTTTATATAATCTTTTTCATAAAAAATATTTTCTTATTAATTATCATATTACATAAATTAATAAAATGGACTTATTTTATCTTTATCCAATCATCTTTCTTTATAATGATTTTATTTTTAATGAATTTTTTATTTCATTAAAGTTTTAATGATATTTATATTTTATTATTTTGTTTTATAAAATTTTATTACACTACATTATATAATTATAGATTCTTATTTCCTATAAAAATTTATTCACTATGTCTATATTTTAAATTATGTCCATAATATGCTTTACAAACTTATTAATAATGCTCCATAAAAACCCATTAATCTCGAGATCCTCTGGGTTCCCATTAACCCCCTAAACATATATGAACCACCTAATACCCTAACCCCATTCCCCTAAGCCCTTAAATCCCTAAACCCTTAAACAATAGCCACTTATCCCTAAGCCCACAGAGTAATTAAACCCTAACTCGACCCAACCTCTTAATCAACCCTAACAAAAATAATCAAATAATATTTCTCCACATCAAGATGACAACATAGGTCAAATACCTCCGAAAAGAATCTAAAAAACATTTACAATAGAAAGACAATACAAAGACATAAAATCTAAAATACAATATACATATACGCATTTACAAAAACAATCTAAAATACAAAGACTTATAATGAATAACTTACTAATGGATGATATTCATACTCGCCTTCAACATGTCCATAGTTTCTACGATGATTTTTAGTTGTTTTTATTAGAAGTCTCCTTGGCTTCAAGCCCTTGCAATTTCTACAAGGGAAATAACATTTTCTATATCCCACGTATACTTGGTCTCCTTGAGGAATGTCATGAGACATTTTTTGTCACCAAACATTCAGTGATGATTTTGCTCAAAAATTAACCCCAAAATAACCCAACAAGCTTTCAAAACAATCGCAAGTATATATAAACTATGTCAAAGTTATATGATGTTTGGTCATATGTGTGTGTGTGTGTGTGGAGCTTTATATATATAATTGAAATTATAATCATATAATATTATATTAATATTAATATATTATTGATATTATTATTAATATATATTAATAATATTATATATAATAGTCTTTTGGGGTGGCAATTAATTCCTGCTTGGTCTTTGGTTCGTGTTTTGCATATAGAGAGGTGCTCTAACTTTAAATTAGTATGTAAATTTTAAATCACATTATTATTAATTATTATAAATATTTATAATCGATAATGATTCTTGGAAATACGTTTCAAAAAAATAATCCCTTTGAAGTGACATCTCCAAATATCTTTATTCAAAAAATTATTTATTCTTACTAATATATTATTTTAAAAATACTATAAAACAAACAAATTATTAATTAGTCATATGTACTTAACAATGACAAGATTTTTAACTCACTCATTTCATTAATATTAGCATAAATTTCTTCCAAGTGCAAACTTTTTTAGAGTGAAATATACAAGAGGGATCAAATTTCTTCACGTGCAAACTTTTTTAGAGTGCAAATTACAATGTGTTATCTTTCATTGTTTAAATTGAAATTTTGAATGCTAAATAGAGTATATATAGGACCAAATAAAAATTATAACCATAAAAACTTACTTTTTTTCTATATATAGAAATATATGAAGTTGATATCAACATAGATCTTCAAACAGTTTATTGAAATATTTTGTTTAAGTATTAGTATCTGATTCATAATTTTTTTATTTTTATTTTTACTTCTAATTACTTTACAATATATTCATTTTTTTAGTTATAGCACATATTATTTTATTTTTATTTTTCTTAATTTTAAAAGTGCACGGACAAACATACTAACTTACAAGTCCCCCGAGACTGGGCCTTGAACTCTCCAAGATGACTGTTGGAGGTGTTACTTTACACTAAACCAACCTCCATGGTCTCATTATAGAAACACAGCCATAAAATTTCCTTCATATCCAAAGTTAGCAGAATCAAGTTTGCACTACACCATCACATATAACTAATCGAGAGCTTTCCCAAAATATATACTTTATCAAAATATGACAGCAAAATCAAAATTATGGTCTTTTAAAGTCTAGGTAATAATGCCCTACCACATGAGGAAGCAATGCCACGTGGATCATCCCATTGGCCTATATGGAGATTCCATGTCACCCACAACTTCCATCATGTCTTCCATCACATCACCACACCACCACACCTTATGTGTCATTATTCCTTTGGTGTTACCTTGCAAAGCCTTTGAGCCATGAATTCCATGTTATATGACGGGAGGATTTCCCATCTCGCGGCTCCCATCTCCTGGGCCACTACGAGGTTTCATTTACTTCAAATTATCAAGGTGCAATAGGAAATATTAGCATCAATTACCAGGTGGTCTCATGTTTCCCTGGTCTCCATCAACTGTGACCTCCATGAAAAAAATTTGCACCACGAGGAAACTCTCATGGGGTGCAAGAATCACTTCCCCATTTTTTATTACAAGCTTCACATTCCCTAACCCTATTAACCGCGACCAATCTTTTGGATGCACAATTTGAACCTCCCGAGGTATGTGACCTGTGATGACAATTTTCTCCATCAAATTCCAAGAAAATTTCATGTCCCTTGGCTTGTCCCCTAAATTCCACACTTGAACCTCCCATGGTTTGTGACCCGCGATGATGTAACACTAACATCATCCCATGATGACATCATTTCGATGTCATCCTGTCATGTGGCCTCTTTTGAAGGTGCCATGTTTCACTCGGTTATAGGCCATAAAGCCATCCCAAAAGGACATTTTTTGTGGCCACATCTCATGTTGTTTGCATGCCACTTTTTCATTCCTTCCATATCACACTACTACATCAACCCCATCTTGTGCCCTACCAGGGATAGGGCCTTATGAAAAAGAGCACTTCGCCATTCTATGAGTTTTCTAGGTTCCTTGTGTATTCCAATATATGAGCCTCGACATCCTCGTGCCTGGACCCCACTACACAACCCAAAGCCTTCCCATGGTCGCACTACTGTGATGTGAAATTCCCCGTCGTCTAACATAGCACTTTTCGTGTCATAGCTCCTATCTACTAGGATCACTATGCTACAAAGACCTTTCAGGAATCTAAAACTACCATATAAATCTTGATGTTAAGTAGCAAGTTTTCCTCCCATTGAATTCCTCATTTTACTTAAAAAAATTTCTCAATATGCCTTTTACTCCTTCGCTATAACAATAAACAACAAGGTTCATTGGCTCTCATACTTCGATTTTTACAATCCCATGGCCTACTTCTCATGGGATTTACATGTTAGCCCCAAGGAGACAATAATCTACATTTTATCGATGTTATTCACAAGTCTCCTTGACGTTTACCCTTGTCATTTAGGAATTCACACATGCTTATAAGAGGAAAATGAGCATACAACCAATCTACCAGTTGGTTAACCAACAACATGAGCATGTTAATACATAAACCATCAGTGAGAATAATAAATGATTAATGCAAGAGCATCTTGACATTATAGGACTAATAAATCCTTTTCAAATGAGGTAACAACTCACAACACATTTATTTACAATACTTTTCATTCCAACACATAGGAAAAGTAAAAAAAGAAAAATAAAATCTCTTCAAATCCAATCAGCCAATACCATATAGCGACATAAGTAATCATTGCATTAACACAAATATGATATTGTCAATAAATCACTTATTATGATTATACAAAGATCTCAACTCCTTCTGAGCTATGTTTACCTCATATACAAAATGTCTAAGTCACGCTACTAATAAATACACCTGCAACAAGGCCACAATAGTGAGCTATCGAGACCATTCAAGGAGCTACTATGAACAATATTAGGTGGTCTTAGATAACCATTCAAGAAGCTATCATACAAACATGCAAAATTCCAAGAATTTCACAACCTCATTATTCAAGCATTCTCGTAAACACCATGTTCACACAAGATAGATGCCCAACTCATAATCCTACCCACAAAGGATAACTAAATGAGTATAAGATAACAAACAAATTCCCATTTAATGTAGACTACCAGGCATGCATACATCAACTCTCCTGTAATGAATAAACAATATTAAATTCACACACCCCGATAAATCATTATCACCATACCACATAAGATGGCCAGTCACCCCGACTTTATGATGAACCATACCTTATTACTTGAATGGTACAGGTTATAATTATTGACAATTCATAATACAAAAATTTACAAGAAAATAAAAACTTATATGATTAGAAAGCTTGTTCTTCATGACCTTCTCCAAGAAAAAAAAAAATTTTACATTTTGGTTTATGGCTCCACAAGACTACCAAGTCATCTGTCCTTCGTGTCAAGTTAGCTTAGCCCTAAAGAGGCACCTATTCGACCCCCAAAGAGAATATATATATATATATATATATGGTCACTTGATCTCCCTCATGGTATAATTCTCATATCATCATATCAAGCATGTTCCATTCCCTTAAAGCGAAGAAGTCAAGGAGATGAAGGCCAAATAAAAATGAAGATCTTTCTACTGTCGTGTGTGACTAGACTTGGAACAAATTTTCTATGGTGTATTTCTTTGGAGGAGTCTAAATTTTTCTATGGAAGAAAAAGACTTTGACTGATCATTTCCACAAAATTTCCAGTTACTATTTTGGAGGGTTAGTTTGGCTTCTTGGTGGATTGTTGGTATAGTCATCTTATCGGGCCGCTTTGTTCATGACTTTGATGTCTCTCTTTTTTACTTTATTCTATAAGGAAAAGTGGTTCTATTATTCTCCCATGTGGGTTTTCCCAGGGTAAACTTGTATGTTCTTGTGTAGTTATCTCTTTATGATCCTTACAGAATTTTTGTTTACTATTGAGCTCCTATGTATACCTATTTATGATGGAAAAATTCCACAAACAAAATATTGAACCAATAAATACCGAACGTAGATCATGTCCAAGTTTTGAAATGCCCAAAAATAAAAGTGCCTTAAGTGGTCTGAAACCTAATAAATCGAAAAGGTATTCATTTCTTTGATTCTAGCACTATGAACGGTTTGCAAAATAAAGGTCATATGCAGCAGAAGGTTTGCAGTGCCCGCAACCCAAAACATGTTTGCCCAAGTTTGGACTTTATAATTTGAAATTTCTTTAAAAAGAATATTCCTGTGAATTTTCTCTCTAAAGAATCAGTTGTGGACAAGTGTCATAATTCGATTAGTTGTGGGTTTGAATTCATTTTGTTGTGGCTAATCAGAGGGTGTCACGTGGCAAGCCTGGAGGACACCACATGGCCCCAGGGCGGAGGAGAAACGACATTGTAAAAATTTGTTACTCTGCAGGAATCGAACCCCGGCCTCCTGCCCGCGAGTGCACAGGTCTAACCGGCCCGTCTGTGTGGTAAGTCTTAACCACTATGGGTCACAAGCGGTATTTAAAGTTTGTTTAAAGTTCGGTTGGCGGGAGGAAGGGAAAATTTTGTTTTTGCCATAACTCCCTCATTATTGAACCAAATTGGGTGCAAAAATAGTTAATTTTGGGTATTCTCGACATTCTGGACACATTGGCATAGGTTTCAGAGCTATCATAGGTCATCTTCAGTAGGTTTAGCTTCAACTAATATCAAGGAGACATCAAGGCCACCATGGTGTATGCAATGTATTGATCATCCTTTGTCTATTTTATGCAAATGAATAGTCATCTCTAGCTAATATAAACATTATGAAGTTGATTTTACAAAGAGCATAGCCTATTGAGGCTTCATTTCACATGTACTTACCATTTTTGAGAAATAAGATATGAGGGACATGCCATTGGGAGCTGGAACAACAGATGTAGCCTAGGAGGGGTGCACTTCTTCATCAAATTTGCAAAGAAATGTGCTATGTGATGTTTTATTCTCCGTTATTTACTCTTGTACAATGATAAACAATTAAAATACATACTTAATCTCACACAGAAATATGTTTAACAAAGCTAAAATCATTTGTTTCACCTACAAACTTCGTGAGAACCTTATAAACATATTTTAATTACCGTTTGGATACTTAGCACATCAAAACTAATACATTCCATTTAGATCAAATACCCAGCAAACATCCTTACAAATCAATTCTCGTTAATACCATTTTTTTCAAAAACTTACTTAGTAAATACCCCCTATTCATAGACTCTTATATAAACATAAAATTAGGTTCATGTTCTACCAGCAACGTTTAAGGGATAATTTTTTTGCTAGATTCCCTAGGGCTCTAATATGTAAGAAAATGAATTTCATTGGGACAAATTTTCTAGGGTATGGGTTACTATCAGGACCTTAGTATGTAAAAATTGTTTCCCCTACTCCGACCCCTAATTTCCTTTTCATAATCCCTTTGAGTGCCAAATGACTCACCTAATTATCGAAGGGAATATGACCTCCTCACATCAAGCTCTAACTCTTTTGACATATAATTTTCTAGTAGAGTCAGGAATTTTGGGCTAGAAGTCATAAGGATACCATCACTCGCTATCGTTTCTGCACTACGCTTAGAGGCAAAGAGGGGGAACTATGTATACAAAGAAGTTTTATGCCTCTAAATACTAAAAGGGTTTGTTTAACTAATAAAATCTCCAATAATTGGCCTCGTTTACTCCGCATTAGTATTATCATGTTGATCAATGAATGCACTATCATGACTAGGGCATGGTCCAACTCTAAACCCTAATTTATGAATAGCATGGCCCGCAGAGGATCCTATCCAAAAAATAACATCAACATGAATTATAATTTGGAGGTTTGGATTACTTACATAGAGCACTATATGTCTAAATTCTTCAAGGCTGAGCTTGTGCATCAATTCCCACATTATCCCACATTGATTTTGTCCCATGATGAATGCTTGGGACTAGTTTAACTTATGCTAGTCACCATTGCTCCATCATTCTAAGGAAAAATCCTTTAAAGGTGTTCAATTCTTGATTATATCTTTAGTCGGGGTTGTTTCGTTACTTCATACATCATCATCAGCTGTTTTGTGTATTTTCCATGGTAGTTGTCAAAGGCTTCTTTTCTTCTTCAACTAACATATTCATGTCCTTCAAGCCTTTGGGCACTCATTTATTTTGGAAGGATAATGGAAAAAATTTGAGAGTGTGACCAACCTTGTGACATCTAATGTACAAAAAAGGTACATTATAATAATTAAATGGTTGGGAAAGCATCGGTCACTACTCATCATCTCAATGGACTTGTACCAACCTTCACAAATTTGGACCTCAATATCTCAAAAACAGAGAGAACTGCATTGACCAACATTCTCCCAATGTACTCCTACCCACTATACAGTTTATCCAACAGCCCCTATAGATGACAGGGGTATCCTTCTCAAAGCAAAGGATACAGATATATTAAATCAAGTTTCTATTTTTAAGAACTGGATACAATAGTACCCACCTTGATCTAATACGGGAAAAAAAAATAATGCCTACATTGCCTTTAAATACAGATACATTCCATGGGAGTAGTGAGTTTTAATGAATTTCAAATGATATTTTCCTTGCAAGGTTTTGTAGTGGGTGTGACCACAAATCTGGCAGAAAAGCCCTTGTAAGGGTAGAACTCGGATTCCTGCTAACACCCTTCATCAAAATTCTATGAATAACTCAATGGATCATACTAGGACTGAAGCCCTCCTGTTGGAGATTTTGTATTGCAGAAGATAATGCTCCTCCCCTCCCTCTTGAACTTCCTGACAAGATTTTTCCACTTAGGTCCATGGCAGCAAGGCACCCCTGTGTTCTTCATGGCTGCACCATAGCAATGGCTGGCTTTTCTAAGACCTTTTTTCCACCAGTGGAAATGGACATCTAGGGATTCAGAATCACCCATTTCAAATCTGGCCCACAAAAGCAAAATGGAAGAAGGCTTGATAAGGTTTTAAGAAGAGGATGAGGACAGAAGGAGCATTGAATGCGCTCCTCAAAATGGGTCATACAAGCATCTAGCTTCTCTACTTTCTTAGAGAAAAAGTTCTGCCCTCGCTATACCACAACCACATGCTCCTAGACATGGCACTGGAAGTAGTGAATTTTGTTCAAAGTATCAATTACCTCATAATGTTCCTCTTGTCGAACCTACTCTGATTTTTCTAGGAATTCAATAACATATAGTATTAGATATCGACACCGCTCCAGACAACAACTTTTCCACTGCCCTCATCCCACATGGCTTGCCATCCCCCATTTCCTTGAACCACGATGACAAACCAACCCACCACTCTGCTAACCTGAAGGAGTGTAGCTCCCATGACCCGTCACTAAGCCACCTCGTTTGCCACCTTGAGCAGTAGATCCTCATGACTAGAACGCCCCACCCTGCCACCACCTCGACCACCCGCGACCACTTGACCCGAGCGTCCACTACTATTGTCACCCCATCTCGAGCCATTGATGTCAGTCAACACTTCTAACTGAGAGAGAGACGTGCCACCCCTCGAGATGCCCAAATTGGAATTAAATTGAGAGGAGGAGCGACCCCAACGACAAACCAGACGCATGGTTATTAGCCCAATACCATAGGGACAGGCATAAGAAAACCCACAAGAACCTTCCCGAGTTGTAACTGCCCGCAGGGAGAAACACAACACCTACACCGGTGTGACCACCACCAACTAGTCTAGAGTGAATGCGAAGAACAAAAATTTTTCACCCGCCACAAAAAAAATGTCGTCCCACTTCCAAAGACGAACCTGCACTAACCAAACCACCCATAATCCAATATACCCGCTCCCCAAACACCACCAAGCATTGGAGGTGCTGAAGAAGGGGTCGATGAGAATTGTAACTCCTCCCTCTTTCCAAAACAAAAGGTTACGATCCAACCCGAACAAGACCAAGAGAGCACACAGAGAACCAAAAGGCTGAGACCTTCCCTATATGCAAAACACCTGACTTGAAGACCAAACTAGCAATTGACAATAATGCCCACCCAAAAGATTATTATATAATTAATATATATTAATATTAATATAAATAATATATTTATTAATATAATACTACATGATTATATATAAAGTTATATAATTAAAATAAATAAATAAATATATATATATATATAGATATACCCGAACATCATATAACTTTGACATAGTTTCTATATTACTTGCAATTGTTTTGAAAGGTTATTTTTTGAACAAAATCATCACTTAATGTTTGGTGACAAAATGTCTCATAACATTCCTTAAGGAGACCAAGTATACGAGGGATCGACATCGGAGGATTTTGAAGGATAAAAAATGTTATTTCCCTTGAAATTGCAAGGGCTTGAAGCCAAGGGGACTTCTAAAAAAGCAACTACAAATCATCGTAGAAGCAGAGACCTTTCCTATATGCAAAAAAACCTGACTTGAAGACCAAACAGGGAATTGACAATACTGCCCACCCAAAAGACTATTATATATAATATTATCAATATATAATTAATATATATTAATATTAATATAAGTAATATATTTATTAATATAATACTACATAATTATATAATTATATATATATATATATATATATATATATATATATATATATATATATATATATATATATATATATATATATATATATATACCGAACATCATATAACTTTGACATAGTTTCTAAATTACTTGCGATTGTTTTGAAAGGTTGTTGGGTTATTTTGGGGTTAATTTTTGAGCAAAATCATCACTAAATGTTTGGTGAAAAAAAATGTCTCATGACATTCCTCAAGGAGACCAAGTATACATGGGATCGACATCAGGGGGTTTTGAAGGATCAAAAATGTTATTTCCCTTGTATAAATTGCAAGGGCTTGAAGCCAAGAAGACTTCTAATAAAAGCAACTAAAAATCATCGTAGAAACTATGGACATGCTGAAGGCGAGTATGAATATCATCCATTAGTAAGTTATTCATTATATGTATTTGTATTTTAGATTGTTTTTGTAAATGTGTATATGTATATTGTATTTTAGATTTTATGTCTTTGTATCGTCTTTCTATTGTAAAAGTTTTTTATATTCTTTTCGGAGGTATTTGACCTATGTTGTCATCTTGATGTGGAGAAATATTATTTGATTATATTTGTTAGGGTTGATTAAGAGGTTGGGTCGAGTTAGGGGTTAATTACTCTGTGGGCTTAGGGATAAGTGGTTATTGTTTAAGGGTTTAGGGTTTTAAGGGCTTAGGGGAATGGGGTTAAGGTATTAGGTGGTTAATATATGTTTAGGGGGTTAATGGGGACCTAGAGGATTTCGAGATTAATGGGTTTTTATGGAGCATTATTAATAAGTTTGCAAAGTATATTATGGGCATAATTGAAAAGATGGTCATAGTCAATAAATTTTTATACGAGATAAGAATTTATAATTATATAATATAGTGTAATAAAATTTTATAAAACAAAATAATAAAATATAAATATCATTAAAAATTTAATGAAATAAAAAATTCATTAAAAATAAAATCATTATAAAGAAAGATGATTGGATAAAGATAAAAGAAGTCCATTTTATTAATTTATGTAATATGATAATTAATAAAAAACGATTTTTTATGAAAAAAAATTATATAAAAAAAATTTACTTTATTTATTAAAAAGTTTAAATTCCACAATTTACTAAAATGTTATGTTCTTAACCACAATCTATTTTGCTAATAAAATACACCCTGCCTTAATTTTTAAGGAAAATACTATGGGACAAAAGTCGTATATGTCTCATTAGTAAGTTATTCATTATATGTCTTTGTATTGTAGATTGTTTTTGCAAAATTGTTATATGTATATTGTATTTTAGATTGTATGTCTTTGTATTGTAAATTGTATTGTAAATGTATTTTATAATCTTTTCAGAGGTATTTGACCTATGTTGTCATCTTGATGTGGAGAAATACTATTTGATTATTTTTTTTAAGGTCGATTAAGAGGTTAAGTCGAATTAAAGGTTAATTACTCTATGGGATTAGGGATAAGGGGTTATTGTTTAAGGGTTTAGGGGTTAGTGGTTAAGGGCTTAAGGGTTAAGGGTTTAAGGGTTTAGGGTAATGGAGTTTAAGGGCTTATAGGAATGGGGTTAAGGTGTTAGGGGGTTAATGTATGTTTTGGGGGTTAATTAAGACCTAGAGGATTTCGAGGTTCATGGGTTTTTAAGGAAAATTATTAATAAGTTTGTAAAGTATACTATATATATAATTTAAAGATAAACATAGTGAATACATTTTTATACGAAAGAAGAAATAATTATCTAATATAGTGTAATAAATTTTATAAGACAAAATAATGAAATATAAATATCATTAAAAAATTATCTAAATAAAAATTTGATTAAAAATAAAATTATTATAAATAAAGATGATTGGATAAAGATAAAAGGAGTCCATTTTATTAATCTAGGTAAGATGATAATGAATAAAAAACAATTTTTTATGAAAAATATTATATAAAAAAAATTACTTTATTTATTAAAAAAATTAAATTTACAAACCACAATTTATTAAAATTTTATGTTCCTAACTACAATCTATTTAGCTCATAAAAGAGATTTTGTCTCATTTTCAAAGGAAAAAAGCATGGGGCACAAACCTTGCACTTGGTGTTTCAAAATGTTTTAGGTGACAATGAACCTTTTAACCTCAAGTGATATAGAGTGAACAATTCTCTATATAAAGTCTCTTTTTTGTGATAAGTAAAGGGTATCATTTGTTGTAAATTGTGAGAAAACTTGACATAATATCAAACCTATAATAGTTCTAGGAAAATGGTAAATTAATGAAATGTTTGATAAATCATTAATGATTATTTTTTCCAAAATGATCTTACTTATTATTAGTCATCAAAGGTAGAAAATTCCATTTAAATTCCCTTTGAAGTAGGTACAATGTTTTTATTCTATAGCATCCACTATCTACTAAGTACAAATGAGTGAGTTTTTGAAATTTTGGTCAAATCAAATAAGTAGTCAAAAAGAAAGAATACCCCATTTTGTGTAGAAAGAGAGTTATTTAACCATCGTACTTCGTTAAAAATGGTTTCTTATAAAAAAGCATGTTAGTGGTTTCTTACCACTTGCCTAAAAAAAGAAGCAGTAGTCTAATTTTTCTTACATAGGTTATTGATTTCAAAGTTTATAAGTGAAAATATATGATGAAAACTTCTGAGCATTTGTATATGTGATTGAATGAAAAGGTCCGATGATTTTCAAGTGATTGTTCCTAACAACTTTTTTCAACATAATCTTAAACATTTTACTAAATTGCACAAGCTTTATGATCACAAGTTTTTTGGCATGTGACTAATGCTTTTTAATAGCAATATTTATTCGAGGAGATGTATGGATGCATGAGTTAACAATTTTATATGAACATCTAATGCACCCCTTTTAATTTTCTAATGCGATGACATATTGTAATTACCTCAAACTTTTATGAATGTTTTAATGTGTAATTAGGAGGCTAAGTGTGAAGAAAATGGCGCAAACAAAACCATCCCCTTCTCACCGCAAACATAGCCTCGCAACCCCCTAGGTTCACAGAGACACCCGCCTATCCTGGTGCTATTGCTTGCGAGGGCGAGTATTGATAGGATTTCACAAGCGCACCAAGAACAATAACCTGCGTGAGAAACCAATAAAACACCAACATTAAAAAAATTTTATTCATGAATAACATTGAAATATTTTTTAAATAGTATTTTCTTAAACCATAAATCAACAATATATTAAGTGTCAATAAATTATACATCTTCTCCATTTTGACAAAATTACATATCTTCTTCATCTTCTTCATTTTAAGACCGAATAAATTACACATCTTCTTCATCAATCGAATGAATTAGAGATCTTATTCATTTTACAAGTTTCATTTTTGCTTGTAAGGCGGCTCATGACTAACTATGAAAGGCGTCATGAATAACTATGAAGAAGGCTAACCAAGGTCTATAAACTGCATATGAGCACAAATATCGAAAACCATTCAAGAGCTTCACAAGAGAAATTGAACCCAACGCCCAAGTGAAATTTTTTGTAGAGTACGTATATCATAAAAGCCATTCAATAGCTTCACAAAGGGCAAAGTACCGGACTATAAATGTTGTAAAAATGAGTAAGAAAATCACTACGAAATTCCCTGTAATTCATATCTACAACGATGGCTCAATCGAGCGTCCCCTAAATATTTGGAATACACTAGTGAGTGCTTCGAGGCCTTTGTAAATGGAGTGGCAACAAAATATTTGAGATCGAATCTTCATACGAGCATCTCGGGCTCGCATTTATTTGCCCGAAACCTTGCCTAGACAGAGCCAAGTGGAGAAATATCTCATTTTTGCTTCATTTCATGGTGGTGAATTTTGTAAGTGTGAAGTGCAAGATAAGAGATATTCATACTTAATTCTCTCTCTCACTATGGAAGCTACAGGTGGTGATGTGTGTTTTATAACACAAGCAGCGTAACATCGTCTTCCCGTAGCAAGACGCGATGGAATCTGCCGGCTTCGCCGTTCAGCCCGCGGGGGATCGCAATGATCCGTGGCCGAGTTCCCATGGAGATTTCATGCGTTGTATTCTGATGGGAGAATGTGCAGGGAGGGGAACCTAGTGCACGAGGTGGTCATTCGTGCAAGAATATGGAACAATTACACTCGTTGGCTCGATGCAGGAATTGGATAACCAGGCATTTGTGAAAGAGCAGAGGAGCATATCCGAGATAAACTCCTCCACACATAGCTCGCTAGCATTGAAATAGTGGAAAAAATGTCTAGTCTTTCACTGCCAGAGGGCGCAAGAAGACCATCCCATCACCAATCCAATGGGGTTGTTCTCGCTCCAAATGCAACATGGAATCTTCACCGTCCCCGGTGACGATAGCGCAGCACGATCTGATCCGTGAAATCCACTTCGCATTGCGAAGCCATGAAGATTACGGAGAAGAGTGTGGAGGTATTAAAGAGCTCGCTTCCGCATTTTGAAGAGCCGTCCAATGTCAAATTTCAAATTGTTGTTCGTGATTTTTTAATTCACATTTAGAAAATTCAAATGATGTGCCCATAATTCAAATCGCACCTCTTTTAAGTCGCACATATCGTGAACTTAATGACACGCCCGTAATTACATTAACTCACATATGATAGGTGGTGACGATATTCTAGGTCAAATCTAGATTTGTATTATTTAAATGGCACAAGCACTGATATTCCTCGTTATAGGTGATTGGCGACCGAAAGATATCTTTATACAAACTATGGATCACAGAATCCATATTTCAAATAATGTATATTGGATTCAACAACTCGAAAAACCCGTAGCATTTTGATTATGCGGGTTAGCTCATCAAGCTTGTGATTTCAATGAATTTCTCGTAAGACGGAGAAATTAGACTGAAAATCCACCACTTCCAAAAAGTCACACCGAAGACAACTTATTAAAAAAATTTGATTTTTAGTGAGGAATTTTTTGAGTTTCCACGCCAAAATCGTTAAAAATTCAAGGTGTAATAAGTGGATTTGTATCATTTAAACCGGGTTTTTTCACCGTATATGGATTCAACAACCTAAAACCCTGTGGCATTTCGATTCTCATAGGTTACTCATCAAGTTTGTGATTTCAATGAATTCCTACCAGATTGGGAGAAATTAGATCAGAAACATCCAAAAATTCACACTAAAAACAACAACTCATTAAAAAACAATTTTCTTTAGTAGGAATTTTTAGAATTTCAAACATCATCACCTAAAATTACCTCCGCACCAACAATAAAAAATAACTTTGTGCATATTGCGTCAAAAAATTTCACTTCGTGTGAAACAGAAAAGTTAACTCTTTATCCCACAATTTTTAGGATATGTCGTACAATGTTCATAGAAAATACTTTTAACACTAGATGCTTCGATACTGCTCGCTTTTCTTTATTCACATGGGACACAAGAAACAACCAAATTTACAATGGGCATGAATAGAAAACGACCAATGAATGAATAGCAAGGCTGCATCACCCATGGTATACGTGAAGCTATCTAAGTCATACTTGAATAATTGAAATGGCACACGATCAGAGAAATGACTAAAGTGTACTCAAATGTATGTCATTTTCTCGTTTTCCTTTTTGCGAAAATCGCGTGTTGTTTCCTACATTTTTTAAATTAAGGTCGCAGTGCTCTCCCGATCAATTTTTTTCGCTATCATAAATATTAATTCCAACTATCGCACGCAGCGCATGAAGGACGAAAAAATTTATTTGATGGGAGTTGGTGAAAACACAACAAAATTAAGTCCGATGTGAATTTGGGAAAGGATAGCACGATGTGGCAAATCCCGCCCGATCTTCACGCAACCACGAACTTATCTCAGTACCTTACCGCATTGAATACTTACCAACTTTATTTATCACATGACACTGCATTCCAGGGGTATATAAGGCAACAAAGATGAGCGATGACTCATTGAGTGGTGATATCATTCCTTCGCTCGACCAATGAGAGAAGCTTCGTGGGATAAGGAAAAGACTTTGGAAAGGTTTTATAACCCCACGGAAAGTTTGTTTTATGTTTTTATTTAAGCTTTATTTGCCGCATTGTGTTTTAATTTTTAACTTTGGGTTAACGTTTTATTTACTGCGGTACATCTATTTTTAACTTTGGGAATATATTTTGATATATATATATATATATATATATATATATGAAATATATATCTGTGTGTGTGTAATATAATATGCTGTGAGTGCATTGTAGTGAAGGCTGTGTATTGTTTTGAGAGAGCGTGAAGGCTGAAAAAGAAACAAAGAGATGTAGAAGAAATATTGAAGCGATGTGTTTGTAGTAGCCAAGAGAAGATTTATTTTGTGAATCCAAATTTAGCTGAAAGAATCCTATTTTGTAACAATCAATTTTATGTTTAATGAAATAGTGTTATAATCCATCTCTCGGTAATTTTTATTTTTAATCTCTGTGTCATGGAAGAGGAATTGTTTATTCCTCTCGTGTGTTCGTAATTATTCGGAAATTCCAATATGGTATCGTAGCTAGTTCAGCGCCAAAGTGAATGAAGAAAATATTGCCTTTCACCGCGTAAGCTATAAGAAGCTTTTTATGTAAGATTTTCTCCAACAGAGAAAGATTCTGCTTTGTTTACACAATAAAAGAGTTTGATTGTTTCATTTTTTTTAACACAATAAGAAACCGTCATGTTTTCACAATGAGGATAAAAAACAAATTTAAAAATGTGAAAAAATAAATTAAATCTTTTAGAAAGTAAACTTTGAAACAATTTTTGTGAACCCGTATTATTTCATAGTCAACTCATATAAATAATAGGTAATACCTATCACCTCAAGGTAATAAGACTTAAACTAGTTATATCATGGAGAAGAATTAATTATTAATAAAAAATAATATAATACATTTTTTAATGTTAAATTACAGAGGGTTTATAATAATTAATAATTAATACTATTTTTACATCCTTGCTCATAGAGATGAAAAACACCATTAATATGAAATCAAATATTTTCAATTTTTTTTTCTTAGTTCGATACAAATGACAAACTTATTCTAGTATTTAAAATAACTAAAAATAACATACATAATCATCAATTGAGTGAGGGAGTGTAATTCCCACAAGATGGAGTTGCAATGACTAAGTGCTATGGCGTGCTCTTTTCACGGCATGTATGCCAAAATTGGCGGTCATGCGAAGAAACGATGGTTATAGTAAAAAGACTTGCTATGACATAATGGATAAATGCACTGGCTGATGCGATGAAGACAGATGACATAGTGGTGACTTTGTGACGTATGTTTGAAGGTCATAATGATAAGAGTGATAGCGAAGAATGCTGCCAAGGAATGTACACAGGGAGAGGTTATAGGTAAACCTCGGTGGTGAGACGATATTTACAGTACCATGGCATCATAATCGAGGGGATTTGTGGGACAAATATCGCCGATTCATGTGTGTTGAGCCAAAATCATGGAGTAAACACATATGCATGAATGCATATATTGGAAGGTCATGTGGAAGGAGAAAGGCATAAAATCGATCAACCATTCGAAAAACACATTCAAGAAGCTTCACACAAAGCTGTGCAACAGAGCTGAGCGGAGGGGAGAAGGGCGTTAAGGCAAACCTACGCAAGAATTGCGTACTTGGGTCGAGTCGTCGCAAACCTATTCGGTAGTAAGCATGCGGTCGCACTACGGAAGATTGCAACACCGCAGGTCGAGTCGTGACTGGCCAAGAGCGCTTTCGACGATGTGAAAATCGTGTAAATTTGGCAGAGTTGTCAGGTAAGGGCACGTTCAAGGCGGGACGCGGTAACTGGGCCATCTCCGGAGGAGGATTCACAATGTTCTTGTTCGCAGAGTTTTCGCAACACAAATGTAGGTGTTCGTTGTTGAAACTATGTTGTGGATACTCCCCGTTGTAGTGGTTTCTATTCTCTTCTACTTTCCTTATCAAGAAACTGCTATGTTGCGGCCACTGTTGTAGTGGCGACAACTCTCTTCTACTTTGCGGAAACTACGTTGTCGAAACCAAATTGCGGCTACTAGTAGTGACAACTCTCTTCTACTTTGTGGAAACCCTTGTAGTTTGTTTTAGCCTTGTTGCTAAAAACAAAGTATTTATAGACAATAACCTAGCCATTGTAATACCTTTATGGATATTTATGGATGGTCACTGACAATATCAACAATGGCGAGAGTTTAGATATGGGAATAAATGAAATTTACATATATTCTTGCATCCTCTATTTGTAAAAATATTTAATTTGGTGATGAAATATTCAAGTCTCAGATGAGTTTTACTAGTAACACATAATAATTTTGTATTAATCATGGGTTTTTAAGTTATAACATATATTACGTTTCAAAAAAGATTATATTTAAAAAAATTGTAGACTATTCTCAAAATTATACTATATATTTTTATTGATAAAAAATAGGTTTTGTCTATAAATACTCCGATTTAGCAACAAGGCTAAAATAAACTATAGATGGGTTGCCACAAAGTGTAAGAGATTTGTCACTACTAGCCGCAACGTAGTTTCACAACGAGGAAAGGTAAAGATATTGCTACTATTACAAATGTAGGAGTAGGTGCAATGTAGTTTCAACAACGAACATCTACAATTGCGTTGTGACAACTCTTTCAACAAGAACACAATGAATCTTCTTCCAACAAATCATATATTATATATTCGATTAAACTTTTTCAACAAAAACATTCACACTTAAGCCAACGATAAAAATTTCATAAATGGTAAGGGCTGGGCTATGGAATGTTGTTGTTTAGAGAGAGTTTGGATCGATCATGTAATGTAACAAGTTTTTTGGAGGAGGATTCTGTGTTAATGTTCGTAGAGTTGTTGCAAAACAACTGTAGGTGTTTGTTGTTGAAAATATGTTTCATCTACTCCCCGTTGTAGTGGTGGAAACTCTCTATACTTTTCTCATTGTTGAAACTACGTTGTGACTACTCGCTATCGTAGTGGCGAGAACTCTCTTCTACTTTGTGACAACTTCGTTGTTCAAACTACGTTGCGTGATAGTCGTAGCAAAAATTCTCTGCTCTTTATGGCAACCCATCTATATTTTTTTTAGCCTTGTTTTTAAACAAAAAAATTTATAGACACAACATATTTTGCTAATAAATTAAAAAATGATAATAATCCAACAATATAGGGTTTAAACCACAAGCACAAAAATCTATAAATTCACATGGAATTTTGACATCCATTGAATAAATACATAGAGTAGAAAATTTGGGTGGATCTATGTACATATACACATGTTAGGGTGATCTAGAAAAAAATATACTTTATAAGTATATTCTTGAGTTTTGAAATGAGAATGTTAAAATACAAGGGAATGATTATTTTTTAACTATTTAAATATTAATTTTGAATTTTAAGTTTGAAGATTTTTGGTCATGAAACACATTTATTTTGTTTTAGTGAAAGGGAATGAAAAATAAGACTAATTTGTTATTCTTTAGCGATGTGTGTGTTTATATATGTATATGTTTGTCATTGTAATATTTTATTAAATTATTTTACTTTAAATTTTGCAATATTTTTTTTATATTGAATGATGAGGAGAATTAAGATCTTCCATATTAATGATTGCTTTCATTGATGAGTTTAAGTCATCTCTTTCCAAATCTCATTATATGAGATATCTAATTTTACTTTAATGTAGTGAGAAATCTTAAATAAAAAGTTTTGTAAGTTTCGTTATCTAAAGAATATTCTTGAAAAATCTATTGCATTCTCTTATCAGAATTTTTTAGTTTTTTTTAGCATTTCCAAATTAGATTTCCTTATGGAATTTATTTCAATCTTCTAATTACTTTTGAAAATTGGGAAAATATATCCCTTGAAAGACATTAATTTTATATACAAATATTCTATGGTAATAAC
Organism: Pinus albicaulis; assembly: GCA_034641835.2. Taxonomy (NCBI): domain Eukaryota; kingdom Viridiplantae; phylum Streptophyta; class Pinopsida; order Pinales; family Pinaceae; genus Pinus; species Pinus albicaulis. Next base: position 1,361,202,629 of record CM076579.1, on the reverse strand, counting down.
GATTACCATTAATTTTAATATAGATATTAATGAAAAAAAAGTTGATTACTATAGTTAAGTAATCTTAGGAATATAAAGAAAAAGATAATTTGATATCGATTTTGAACTATGTGTGCACTTGGAGATACATATAGCATTCATTATTTCTTTATATAACCATATTTATGTTATTCAATAACATAATAAGATAATATACATTCTTATTAAAAATTAATAAATCTTACTTAAAAATGCAAACATGAAAAAAACTAAAACCTTCTTCATAAACCACAATATAAGAATATGCTAATCTCTTAACCTACATATCATGCCCATGTAGTTTGAAACTCAACCACCTTCTTAACTATTTGTACATTTCAATAAAATGAATTACCAATTTTAATGAAAAAAATGATATTTATTGCATTTTTATGTATTTATTATATTTTTCATATATATATGTTTGAATAGATTATAACGTATAAAACTAACTAAAAGAACTCAGCACATGCAATAAAAGGTGTATGCAATAAATTTTATTTCAAGGAGATAAATATTAATATCTCCTATGGTTTTGCTCAAATTTCAGGCTGACACTGTTGGATGCAAAATTCTGATCCTTCATCGAAGGAGCAATCTATTTTGCATACTTTCGATGGACCCTAATACACGAAAAATAGAGAAAATACATGAAAAACATCATTCCAATCACGTTTTTTCATGTATTTCTCATTTTTTTGTGTAACATGATCCATCGAAAGTATGCAACATGGGTACTCTTTAGATGAGGAGTTAAATTTTGCAACGAGTAATCCCGATCGAAGTTTGAGTAAACCTAGCGAGATAAGTTGAAAAATAGTTTTACTATTATTATTATTTTTAATCTTTTTTACTTCTTTCACTCCAAAAATGGTGAATCATCCCTCATGGTTGACATCATCATCTTGAATCCTATTAGTTTTATAAAGTTTATTTTGGTTGTAATTTTTTTTCTTAGGAGGCCCATTTTAGACCTCAAAAGTTCTCTAATTAGGCATAAACTATTTAAAGTAAAGTAAAAAGTGTACCGATGCAAACCCCTTAAAAAATAGAGATCAGGAGTGTGAATTATTCTATAGCCCATTACATTTCACAGAGATTGTTGAATGGAAGCGCTCCATGTTTGGGAATTTTATTTTCTTCTCACAAAATTTCTGTGATTTTCATCCCTATTTTGTTGGTTCTCCACATCATGCTAATGATGCCCCGTAGTCTTTTCTTGTGTTTCCACTCCCATCTCTCGCGTATATAAGATCCATTTCTCAATAAACTATAGTATTATCCATTGGTATTTTGGTAAGTTACATTATTTCTTTGCACATTATTTTCTCCGTAATTTGTAGCAAATTTCGATTTGGGTTGTCAATCTATCAATGGATTTGTTAACCTGATGAAACCTTTTTTTGAGTTAGGTTGGTGATTTGCGTCACTTTGTGCGGAGTAATATTCGAACTCGTTAAAGAAGTTCATTTGGTGTTTTAGAGTTTTCATAATTCTAAGGAAGTTCATCGTGGCTAAGACGTAGAGAAATTACCATTTTCCTTCCCACTTCTCCATACTCATCTCTAAAAAGCATAAATTCCAAAACATTGGACAATGCCCCCAAGGATACAAATATTCTTCCCGTAATGTAATAATGTATCAAAACACCTTTTAACACATAAGCTAATTCCACGAGACACAAGTTTTTCAAATTTGATAACAGAAAAATTTCCTACTCAATGTTTATAAGAGAGACCACACAACTATAAGTATTTCACCCATTAAAGCCAGAGTCAATATTTGTATTATAGTAGTGACTATGGCTATGGACACATAGGGACACTCTAGAGTTTCATATTCAACTCACCATTTCTATTGTGATCATCGCATTCATAGTAGCGACATGGAGGTTCTTCTTCGATGAAGAGGGCAACATTGACCCCGGACCATTCCGATTGAGTGTATGATTCACTTGTTGACAAAGCAAAACATTGCCGCCGCCAAGCACATGAAACATTGTTCACTTCCGCAAGCAATGGCATTACAACACAATGATTTGATATAAACGATCTTTGTCATTATACCAACTTATACTTTAATTACTAAAAATTTAAGTATCCTCAGAAGCAAGTATGAAACTCATCTCAAGTATTAAAGAATTTTTATTAAAATACATGACATCTTAAATCTAAACCTCTTTCGTACTAAGTTTACGTTGATATCAATAAGCCCCCTAAGTACTAAACGCAGCAAATTATACGCTATTAAGTTACACACTAATATCAATATTAGCTTTGAAGACAATACAAAAAAATATTAAAGCCTTGGATTAGGGTTTAAACACCGTTAATCTCTTTATATTTATTTTTATTTAAATGAATGTATTAACTATATTATCCAAATCATTTATAGATAAATGTAAATGGTTATCCTATAATTATTAATAGTAATAAATATTTTTTTATAATTTTATCATTTTGCATTTAAGAGAGGCAATAATATAATTGTTCAATATATACCCTTTTTAATTTGAAGTGGTTACAAAAAGACATTTTAATGATATTTTTTGGCTTTTTAAAGTGAAATTCTTAGGGCTTCATCTTTAAGATAAGGATCTAATAACGAAGCAGCAAGCGAAATTGTTCAAATGATTCGTGCACATTCTAAGCACCGCAACAAACTCGCGCAGGGCAATTCCTCAGCAACTCCTAAGGCGTCTGGCCGGTCCTGACCCATTACATGAGGAGAGCAAGGGCCAATGGGGCCCTCTATGAACAAGCAATGATGGACAAATGGAAAGCCCCACTCGGAAGGGGTGCAGATCGCCCTGGGATCTGAAAATGCAGAAATGAAGAGCATGACAAGAAGAAAAAGGTAGGCGGAAAACCAAGGAATACAAGGTCGAAATGGTCGAATGGAATCAAGATATTGGAAGGAAAAGACAACTAAACCCCAATCCCGGGAAAGAAGAGTCTATGGGGGCAAGAAATTACAAAATAAATTGTGTAAGACAGAGGGCCCAACCCCAACAAGGACCGAATCTATCGCATCTGCGCAAGAAATGAGGACCACGGCGTCAAAGCCAAACCTTAGAAAATATGCAAGTCATCATCACGTATCTGTAAAATGCAAGAATATGTAGACCATATGAAAATACATTCGGTGATCTTTAAGTTTATGGTTTTCCACATTCTGAAAAAAAGCCCCATTCTATGGATAAAGCAGCAATGTGTCTCAAGGCGATGTCTACACATTTGGGGGCCAAAGGATTCTTCACTAGTGGTCTTTTCCAACCTAGAAGACAAAGATCGCATCTTCGATGGCGGTGCCCTACTTTTATGCTCCTGGGCTAGTCTCTACATGAGACCCCGGAAACCCAACTTTTCCCGTAAAGGAGACTTTCACGCATGTCCCCGTTCGGACCGCCTTCTCTCCCCCATCGACTACTAGAGGCCATCGGTACCGAACAAATTGGTAACAAACCGGGAACCTTCATCCAAGCCCCCGAAAGTGACCCCCGCAAAAAAGGTAAACTTCATGTGTGTGCATTTGTGTTTAAATGATGTCTGTGTGATCTGCATGAGGGACTCCGTGGCTAAAATTTAGGGATGAAGTTTTTTTCAGGACATCGACTATGAACAAACTCTTCGCCGAAGCCGTGAAATGTCATGAACATGGGCACCTCAGGGAATGCCCTCCCTGAATAAGAAAGAAAAATAAAGGAGCAAGGGTCAAGGATCGTAGTTGTTTTCCGGCTCTGGGGAGATGAGAGCCATCAAGACACCCGCAGAAAACAGCATCTCAAATAAGGCATTAGCAATGCATTTGAAGCTTTAGGATCGCAACAATGTTAGCGTTAAAACCCCAAAATACCGAATATGAACCGAAGGTTCTGTAAACTTCTTCATGTGCCTCCCAAGATCTTAAACATAATCATGATGGAGAACGCTTACGCATAACCTTAAATATGAGAAAGAGATAGAGGGGGATGCGGAAATTACTATAAGTGAAATAGGAACAAAGAGGATCTAGAAGTCAAGGAAATCGAGCGGAAGGCATGGACCTAAACACAATAGTGTGGAACAATGGAAGCAAAGGGTTCGGAACACATCCCGAAGAAGAAATGGACAGGGTCAATTTTATGTTCTTAAAGAAGGCAAGATGCAAGAATAAAAGGACAAAAAAAGGGGTTTTGGAGTGACCAAAGGGCTAGGAATCAAGGCCCAGATTTACACTCCCGATGAACCATGTCGCCAAACACAAGACGAAAGAGAGGACGAAGAAAAAAAATGAGGCTCCCCAGAACTAGTCGATGCTCCCGAACTCGGTAAGATGAAATCCCTGTAGGCTTTTACAACCTCCTCCTAAATCATGTTTATTATGAAGATCCTTTCATGGAATGCTAGGGGGTCAATAGCCAAAGGAAACAAAACCAAGAATAAAGTCAAAATCAAAATCCCGACATGGTATTTATACAAGAAACCAAATGCTCTAGTAAAAAGTGAAGGAAATTAGCCGAAAATAGGGAAAAGAATGGAATATGCGTAGGTGGAGGGCATTGGCATGGAGGGAGGTCTAGTTACTCGGGAACCCCCACTCCTTTCTTCTCCCCAATGTAGAAGCCAAGATCCTTCATTTCCGGAAATGCAAAATCATAGGAGAACCTGCAATTCCATTCTGCACTGTTGTTTACAAATTTCCCGCATATTAGAGGATAAGTCGTTCGTCGACCGCCTCTCTAAGCTACTACTTAGACACATCAATGCAAAAGGAATCTATGGGGGGAGATTTCAATATACGATTACCTCTCTAGAAGAAAAGAAAGGGGGCCGAGGAGTTCGAATAGGATGCAACAGGCTTTCAATCATTTCATCAAAACAAAAATTATGCAAATCCTCCCCAAAAATGGGCTTATCCGGAATAATAAAAGAGGAGGAGATAAAGGCTTCTCTAGACTTGATCGTTCTCACATCAAGATTTTCTTAGAGGGAGTTACCGTGGAGTCGGATATCCTTCCTAAGGGAGGCCCCCAACAATCGGCCCATCACCCTAGATATGGCCATCCTTGGTACTCCTAAAAATGTACCCTTCAAGCCTAGAAGTTATGGTTGGTCCATCCAAGATTTCAAGAAAAAAAATCAAAAATGGTGGTCCGAACCCCCTTTGGATCGAGGCACAAATATGTACCGTCTTCATGCCAGACTAAAGCACCCAAACCCTACGAAACTCGGAACCAAGAGGTGTTCAAGAACATATTCAAAGAAAAGGTGGCCCTGTGAGGATCAAATGGAACAGATACATAAAAAATCGGGTCGAGTGGAGACATCACCTAGGAATCAATAAGTATTGAGAAGAACCTCTACGAAGAAGTGGGACGAAAGGTTCATTCAGCGAAGAAATCTGTAAAACAAAAATCTCGTATACATGCTTGCCTGAAGGAAGGGGAGAAGAACACTTGCATTTTTCCATAGATCAGCTATGGACTAAGGATGCACCAACAAGATTACTGGGTTAAAAGACAATCAAGGAACCTTATATCACTCACATCGTGTATCTCCACCATCCTTATCGATTACTTTGGCCACATTTCCAAGGGAACCGTACATGGCTGTGAGGAGGGGAAATCGTGAAGTGGCGGCCTCCATCTCAAGATAGTATCCGAGGATCAAAATAAAAATTTGAAATCGTCCGTTACCTTATTGGAATTGGAAGAAGCTAAGAGTTGTTCTTCAATGGAAAAGTGTTGTGATCTCCGTAACAACTTCACCATTGATTTCTTTAAATCTTGTTGGGACACAAAAGGTAGAATGAAATCGGGAAGTGAAGGAAGACTCTCGCAAATCTTCTTCCATCCTCAAATCCCTCAATTCTACTTTTATCGCCCCAATCCCCAAGGAAGAGGCAACTTGTACCCCTACGAAATTCAGCGTCCGTTTTATGTAATGTCCTTTACAAAATCAAATCCAAAGTAATGGCCAAAAGACTTAAGCAAATTCTCCCATGGATTATTTTAGAGGAGAAATCGGCTATGTGGAAGGCAGAAAAAATTATGGACAACGTCCTCGCTAGCTCATGAAATGGTTCACACCCTAAGCTCAAAAAAAGCAAAGATGATTATCCAACTTGATCTATCTAAAGCCTAGCAAGATCGCTTGGAAGTACCTGTGAGGCGCTTGGGAGGCGTTCGGGTTTGGCCATCGTTGGGATTAACCGGGTGATGGCCATGGTCAAGTCACCCAACTTATCTATTTTTTGTCAATGGTGACCCTACCTTTCCTTCACTCCCTCGAGGGGTATTCTGGGTGAAGGTGTCTAATCTTCCTTTTTCTTTGTTATTATAATGGAGGGCTTAAGTCGTGTCATTAAAACAAAAGAGAGGAATGATATCAGGTCTTCAACCTCTACAAATCGCCCAGCCCACCACTCATCGCCAGCTTGTGGATGACACCATGTCTACTCGTACTCCCATGGTTCAAGAGGCACAAGGTTAAAGCTATCCTTAACCTCTTCAAGAGGCATCACGTATGGACCTCAACTTGGACAAATCCTCAATTTTCTTCTTTAATAATCATTTGTCCCAAAGAAACCTCACAACCATCCTTGGCTTCAGAAGTCAAAGCCTTCCCTCTAAGTATCTGTGATTCCCCTCACGTACAAGCCCCTCAAAAAGACACCACTGGAAGAACTTCTCTCCAACCTAGAAGAGAGGGGAAAACTATCGACGAGAAAGTATAGGCCCTCAACTTCGCTACTGCGTATTGGTTATGACTAAAGCAGCTTTCGTTAAGCTATCCTCAAGAATGTTATCCATTCTTCCCGCTCTCAAAGGTATCTCCAAAAAATTTGAAAACATTCAAAGAAGCTTCCTATGGTCGTGAATAGGCGACTGTAAAATACCTGCCGCTCGGGAAAAAGCTTTGCAAACCCAAACTCTTGAGCTGGCCGGGGCTTCAGGACTCAGGAATCGTTAACAAAGCTCAGGAGCAAAAATTCGTGGAGATGGATCACCGAACAATGTGCACCTCGGGGCCAAGCTCCGAAAGGCTAAGTATGCAAGTAAAATCGGCGCCCTCCGTACCTTGTTTGAATGAATGGCTTAATTACCGGTTCCCCCATTTGGAACATGGCTTGGGAAAATAAGAAAATCATCCAAGATCACTACTTCTAGGAAATTCGCAATGGTCAGCAGTGGCTCTCTCTAGGAATATCTCCCTGCAAAAAACTTCCCAAACTCGAGAATCCGCATTTCCAACCCCTCTAGCATAAATTTCAAGAGCCTCGAAAAACTAAGGTTTATCATTACCGGACCGAAATCCATTTTCATCCATCGTTGGCGCCATCGGCACCCGTACCTCCCTTCTCGGTAGTTGCCCGCCGGAAAATCAACTTTTGTCCCCGCAAATATGGCTTCATAAAAGGAAGATTCGACACTCACAGGATGAAGATCAACTCGTATGGGGGAATTGGAAGGCGGAACCTTCAACCTCGCAGAAGCTAGATTCTACCTGTAATAGAGAGATCAAGAAGATAAAGTACACCGGAACCCTAACATTTGGGATGCTATCAATTGGCCTAAGGTCGAACCTCTTATGCTCTCTAATGCACAAAAAAATTCTCACCCGGGAGAAATTGTGTGCAGAGAGGCTTCATAGGTCCCTCGCGGTGTTCTCTTGACAAGGAAAGAAGAGGAATCCATGAATTACCTCCTAAATGTCTGCGAGTGGGCCAATAACCTATGGATTTGGTTGGTGGAAATCTTCCAATAAACGGATAGAAACAAAGACTCCATTCATGACAAGATAGCCACCGGCGAACCAATTATACCAACCATGAAACGCTTAACTCTATGCATGGGTCAAATTTTGTGTTTCATTGTTTGGTCCTTATGGAAGGAAAGAAATAAAAGAATATTTCAAGATGAAATCGTTAAATGGATCAAATTAAAAAATTATATAATGAAGAACATACAAGAAACAACCCTTACCATTTGTAAACAAAGTGCATGACGTACCTTCGCAAATGACCGTTAGAATTCTAACCGTATTTGGCATCAATGTCAGAATCGCTCTAATTCTCCTTTGCAAAAATAGAAACCCGCTTACATCGGCTTCGTTCAAGTAGCCTCCCTCCTGTGTTATTGCAAGTTTAATTTTGATGGTGCCTCACTGGCAACCTCGTCAATGGGTAACGGAGGGGTTTTCGTCCCAATGACTAATGGGAAATCATGCATGTCTACGGGGCCTACCCTTTAGGCAAAGCCACCAATAATAAGGCATACTCCCAGGCCACAGGGCCCTGCAAATTCTCATCCCATTAGGGAATGGTGCAAACCTATAGTGGAAGGGACTCGTTATTAGCCATTAACGCAAAGGGAAAAAATTATGCAATGGCCCCCGCCGCGAAGGGGTTACCAAGCACTACAGCCTCTCTCCATGGCCGCACTTATCGCCACACACCTCTCTACTCTCAATGGGGGTCGTTTTTCGTGGCTTTTTAGTGTACCGCAAATGCTATATGCATGTCCCCGCGAATTACGCGATGGACAACCCTAAGCATCTTTACACCTATCGTTAACATCACATGTGATAACCTGCATGATAATTTTCTTTCGTATCTCTCGGCGGAAGACCTACAAGGTATATCAGCAAGGAGGACATATTTACAAGGTACTCAATAATCAATGATAAATGAGGTCCGGCCTTTATGTTTATTCTCCAATTCGTCATGCCTTGGCCATGGCAACGTAGGAAACTGGCCCCATGGCTTCGTGGTTAAGCATGGGAGAGTTATCCCACCGACAAAGCAGCATAACACCAAGATCGAAAAAGGTACACATGGCTTCATCTAATAAAGGAAAGCGTGGCTACCGTAGCGCAATAAACTATAATGATCAAAACCTCATTCGTCACCTACATGTGGACTAGGCTGTGCGTAAGGAAAATACGTGAGTCTAGATTCAAAGCCAAGGCCCCTTACAGCCGATCAAACCACTATAAATTACAATTTAAACAAGAAAAGGATACACCCGTGCTAACGGAAAAAATTTCTTCTTTGATCCTTTTCTTGAGTCAGTTTAGCTACCCGCATACTACCAAACTCGCAATCGCATAGAACCATGGTCGAGCGTAACCTCCAAAGACAAAGCTGTGAGTTACAAAATCTAAGGAAGGTTTCAATACCTCTCATTTCCTGAAGCAAAGGCAAATCGCAGGCATTGAAATTATTCAGATAGAAGTGAAAAAGCAAAGGAAGGAATGGACGACAAGGCCATCGCTGAAGAGGTAGATCGGATTTGACTCCTGCACCCCAACTACTAGAGAAATGCGCTTCTTAAAGACACAGAGCATGTCTCTGCAAATGAAGACAACAAGCCGGCTAAGGCGATGAGCCCGCAAGGGGCAACTTTCAAAGATGTTTACTGTGTCTACCCTTTGCCCCTGCCAAGAACTCGGCGAGGCTAGACATCCCGCAGGTTGCTCTCAAGTCTCTCACTCAAGAACTCGAATGTAATCTAAACGTCTTGAGGGGTTCATCAAGCCATTTTGAGCTTTAATTGCGCATGTTCCGAATGTACGGGGTTGAAGTCCCTAAAGAAATATACCAAGACGACCATCATATCAGTGTGTGCTTCAAGCCCCACAAAGATACCCAGACGATGACAATACAAGCCCAAGTGCCACCGCAATTTCTAGGGCCGCACACCCCAAAAGTAAGCACGCTGTTTCCCGCGGTGCCCTCCTCTCGTTGGTAGTCGATCGCTCTCCTCGGTTTCTCTCAAATATGATAATCTTCCTTTCTCGGGGTTTGGAAGCTGGCTGGCGTTTGCTATCCATTTGGTTTTTAGCTAAGATAGTCCTCCTTTCTATGTCGTGCAACCCTACATGGCCAACCATTTTCTTCATCAATCTTTGTTTTAGGTAGTATAATTTTGATCTAGCTATGATACATCTTGTTTCAAGCCAGCTTTTTGTGTAGTCTCTTCGTTATCTTAACTCTGCTTCTCTAATAAGGACGTCCTATGTGTGGCCTCTGCCCAGGTTTTCATGTTGTTTGGGAATGTGTGCCTCCTATGTAACTCTATGTACTATTTTTGTGATCTAATACAACCGCCGATTTACACAAAAAGGAAGAAGAAGGTGAAAGTCTATTTTGTTTGAAGTATGGTGTTTCTTTAAAATTAGAACTATTTGCATTTTCATTATATTTTGGTTAAAGTTAAAAAAAATAAAATACAAATTAATTAAGAGTCAAACACTATAAAAATGAGAGGTGCTATTTGTCAAAGAGTAACCGGTGAACATTTGAGAAATTGGTAATAAAAACATACATTTGTATTAAAAAATTATGTAAAATAATTTATAAACATAAATTTTCATTTTAAATGAGTCAAAATATTGTAAATATTAATATATTATTTATGATATTTTAAATGTATGACATTGATTTGCATCTAAATGTAAGCTAAAATTTTATCTATAAGTTAATTAGTTTAAAATATTTACATTTATATAATTTAAATTTTTATTTGAAATATTACCAACCTAATTTTATGTATTTAAAATTTAGATAAATGCTTATTTTTATTTTATTTTTTTTATTCTTGCCAAATCTCGTAGTATATTGTAATCAATTTGTCAAATTAATTTTGACTTTCAATTAATTGTTATGCAAAGTATATCAGAATCAATTTGTCAAATTAATTTTTTGACTTTCAATTAATTTATGCAAAGTATATTGTAATCAGTTTATCAAATTAATTTTGACTTTTTAATTTAATATTTGCAATAAAAACAAATTTTCTAAAGTTTTATAATAGTTGTCAAATATTTAAATATTAATTATAAAAATAAAATTATTATAAAAATTATATTCCAAAATTATCGATTGAGAATAATGATACAACTAATTTTTATGGGGTTTGAAATTCATTGGTGAGAAATAAAAAATTTGTTTAAAAAATCTAATTGATTTGATGATAAAGTGTATTTGATATGGTGAGGAGAGCCGTAACGGCTCGACTTCTTATAGTTTGATGTGATGGTATTGATGCATTTTTCAAAGCAAAGCACATTATGCAATCACAAATATTTATATTTAATTGAATGATGCACATTCATATCTATATTATTTTAAACCACACTAATATAGAGATATTTAGCCATATGTAAGATGCGTGTGACGAAAATGTTTGGCCAACTCATTAATGATAGCTCATTACTAAAATAAATTCGGCCCTATTTGTGATTTTATTGCTTTCATATTCTTTATTAAAAATGGTCGACGCTATTTTTAAGGAAGTTATAATTATTAGGATTGAAGAATGGTGGTCAATGATTTTAACATTTACAATCTATACACTAATGTTATGGCATAATTGGTTGGTAGAAATGTGGCAATGGATTGAAAGACATAAACACTCACTAAGGGTTTTTAGTAATCATCTCGCTAAGCGACACCTTTTTAATGTCTTAAAAATTATTTTTTCAAAATTCTTTAGCTTGAGTTTCATCTTTACAGCGTAAAACTTAGATTTGTGAATACATAAATTTTTTAAATTCCATGGAATTCATCTTATTAGTTTATAGATTTGTGAATAGATACCTATAATAGCATTCAAATAAATCAAGAAAACATGAATTAATGTTAAATTTTTTAAAAAATTAATTTAGATTTACTTTAATTTTGGATTTACAGGTAAAGGAGAGATCAAATCTCTTGAGAATATTTGATCTCTCAGAATTTGGTAGATCTAGAGTTAAGATGAATAACTCGATCAAATTTCAAGTTCACCTTAACTACTTAAAAAAATTAATAATAATAATAATAATATAGTAGATTTTTTGTTTTTATTATTTCAAATTAAAGTTATTTTTATTTAACATGTATCTCAATGTTTAAGTGGCATTACATTACATATTTATCATACTAAACTAGAAAGCACTGTAAGTACCAAAAAAAATAAAAAAATTGTTTAATTTTTGGAAGAAGTGTTATCTTATCATATTATTCAAAATGGAAGAGAGGTGAAATAACCATAACCTTGGTAATCTCTTCTTTTATAAACTCTTTAATCATCAGGTTTCACCACCACTATAGGTTTCATACCTTCTACTCATCATGTATCAGGATTAGTTACTATATTAGTTAAATAATTTATAATTAGTATTTTGTTGGCTTAAGCAAAGAAGTTTTTTTTAAGTGTTGGTTATAAGGTAGATTATCCTTCTTCTGAAAGGAAACATGCTCTCTCTACATATTTGTGATATTGAAATATAATTTCATGTTGAATCTTAATGTTTGTTAAAGTGATCATCCAAATTGTCATTTTTTAATACACTTTAGATACAAAGATACACTTGATAATAAATTATACATAATGAATTTATTAATTATTTATATGTATTTTTATATATTTTAAACATATTTGAGATACAATTGATTAGAAATAAGAATAATACATTTATTAATTATCTATATGTATATGTTTTGATTCTTAAGATATAATTTTTAGTTTATCTCAATATAAGTTCATTTTCACTATGGATACATCTTTTAATACGTATAAATATTTTAATTTTTAGATTTTATTACATTTATAATTTTTTTCTAAAAGATAAAATAATAATAAAAATTAATTTCTTATAATAACCTTCATAATTATTATATTGTTTAGAATTCATTAATATAAGTAATACAATATTATATAAATCAATATAACTAATTAATTTTTTCTATTTCATTTTTTTATAACATCATTATTTGAACCCATTAAATTATAGCATCGCAAAATTAAACATTGAACACTCACCAAAATACAAAGAACATTAAAATAAATGTATCCTATTTTACATGAATTTAATTATGACAATAAAAAGTCTAATTTAATATATTGATGTCAAACAAGGAAGTATTTTCTATTTTTATCTAATTTTATTTTATTTGAGTTAAATATATATTTTATTTATCATTTGTATATATGTATTTTTGGGATGTTTTCTAACATTTTTATTCTTATTTACTTGTTACAAATTTAACACCGTATTTATTTATTAATTATTATAAATAAATAAATAATTTATTTTATTTTTCTTATTATAAATGTTAACCGTTTATCAACCAATATATTATGTTAAGTAACCATTCTAACTTTGACCCCTTGTGCTCGACGAAGATGACAACTTAGCTATCAGATTAAGAGAACCTCCGAAGATAGAACCTAGAACTTATTCTCAGACCAAGTCTTCAAACTTTGTAATTCCCAAGGAATGATTATCTATAATGGTATTACAAGTGGCCTTCCTCCTGCTGGGAAGGACCGTTTACATGGGTTGTGAAGTAATGTTGCAGACTATGCGATTTTGGACACCCATGTCCTTAACCGTATTACCAACTTTGAGTTTCTTAAATATTTCGTGCCACGCTTCTCGCCATGTCCTCGGTTTTTAACCATAAATCTTGTCATGCATACCAACAGTACATGCAAGATACTAAGGAAATCCAAAGACACGCTCATTTCAATCACCTTTACCTAAAGGAGATAAAAAGGGATTTAAGTTCCCCGAATTATAATAATAAATATTCATCAAATTTATCACAATTTTACTACGCAATTTTCCAATACCATTAAGAAAGCCCAACAGTTTAATATAATAACATTAATAGAACTTGCAACTTTTTGGTATGAGAAATATTGTAAAAATTCCGTAAAATCTATTCAAGACACTCCTAATGAAAACCGTAAAGCTTTGAAATATAAGTATATACAAAGCCCACATTAAAGAGAAGAAGTGATCAAATATTAATAAGAGGCAAAAGCATATTCTTTCACCTTTATAAAGTTGCACCCGTAAAGTTTTGGTGGAATGTGCTTGTTCATAAATTTAAAGATAATAATTCGATCCACTTAGAAAATGGGACATCTATCTAAAATTTCGTGACTGACGTATCGACAACATCGTTAGCACTCCTATTAAGGAATATATATTTTTTCGAGGACGTTGAGTTCGATTACTAAGCTTGTTAGTGAGAAAGTTGAAGGAGAAGAACAAAGGATACCAAGCCGGGATCTTAAACTCGGGAAGATTTATCCACATTCCTCATCTCGATAAGCATCTCAATTTGCTGTAAATCATGGCTTCTCAAGCCTTGGACACAAAGCCTTATCGTTCCTAGTCTTGAAAAATGGGACAAAATTGTTCTTAACTATAGTGGGACCATTATGATTAGCCACATATTATCCAAGCTTTATGTATTCATTTTCGATAACAAGATTAGCCATTGGATTGAAATCCATGGTAAAAGAGCTAAAGGAAGGTCGGTTTTAGGAGATACCACGACTATCGACCATCTCTGGCCACTCTTAGGTAGGGATCATCACGAGGAGTGTCACAATAGTGAAGTTGATCTTTTGTTGCTTTAGGACTTTTAGAAAAGTATTTGAAACCGTTCCTCGCAGATAAGCTTTGGAAAATACTCGATGAGATAATGATTCCTCCCGAGTTGAAGATTATTGTGATTCACCTTTACGAGACGTATTTTTCCAAGATTAATACCAATGAAGCGTGGTCTAAATATATTAAACGCAATATAAGGGCTAAGTAAGGGTGTCCCCTTTCCCTCTACCCTTTTTGGTATTTACATCGATAAGCTAGAGGAGTGTTTTGAAATCGTGGGGTTCAAGGGGACTCGATGATGGATCCCCATTGGGATTCTAAACGTTGACAAATTCTTCTAGTAACACTGCCGAAAATCTAAAGAGACCCCTTCAATAATTGGATAATCATGGAGCTTCGAAAACCGATATTATCATTACTCTTCTCCTCTATGCTTAAGATATTGTTCTTCTCGCTAGAAGCATGTAGGACTTGAACAAGAAGCTTAAGACTCTTCATGACAATTGCTCCAAGAGGGGTATGATGGTTAATGCCGACAAGACTAAAATCATGATAATTAAATCCAAAAAGATCACCCATGGAAATTTTTTTTCTATGATAAAAATTTCTCGATTAGATATCTTCTTATAAATATTTAGGTATATTGACATTCCTTATCAACATAACTAAATTTACAACATTGAGAGGAAATTTATTGGTCAAAGAGTACCAAACATTTGAGAAATTGGTTTTTTTTAAAATAAAAACATACATTTGTATTAAAAAATTATCTAAAATAATTTGTGAAAAATAGATTTATGCGAAATGAGTGAAAGTATTGTAAATATTAATATATTATTTATGATATTTTAAATGTATGACATTGATTTGCATCTAAATGTAAGCTAAAATGTTATCTATGCTAATTACTTTAAAGTATTTACATTTATATATTTTAAATTTTTATTTGAAATATTACCAACCTAATTTTTATGTATTTAAAATTTAGATAATATTTATTTATTTCATTTTTTTATTCTTGCCAAATGAAGAGTATATTGTAATCAATTTGTCAAATTAATTTTGACTTTCAATTAATTGTTATGCAAAGTATATTGTAATCAATTTGTCAAAATTAATTTTGACTTTTCAATTAATTTGCTATGCAAAGTATATTTTAATCAGCTTTATCAAATTAATTTTGACTTTTAATTGATTATTTGCAACAAAAACAATTTTTCTAAAGTTTTATAATAGTTCTCAAATATTTAAATATTAATTATAAAAATTATTTTTTATTATAAAAATTATATTCCAAAATTATTATTGATTGAGAATAATGATACAACTAATTTACGGGGTTTGAAATTCATTGGTGAGAAATAAAAGTTGTTTTTAAAACCTAATTGATTTGATGATAAAGTGTATTTGATGGGTGATGAGAGCTCTAACTGCCGTACTTACGCTTGATGTGATGGTATTGATGCATTTTTCAAAGCAGTGCCATTATGCAATCAGCCGACATCTATATTAATTTGAATGATGCACATTCATATCTATATTATTTCGACCACACTAATATAGAGATATTTAGCCATATAGTGTGCATGTGGATGAAAACATTTGGCTAACCCATTAATGATAGCTCATTACTAAAAGAAATTTGGCCCTATTTGTGATTTTATTGCTTTCATATTCTTTTATTGAAAATGGTTGACACTATTTTAAGGAAGTTATAATTACATCAAGAATGGTGGTCAACGATTTTAACATTTACAATCTATAAACTAACGTTATGGCATAATTGGTTATAGAAAATGTGGCAATGGATTGAAAGACATAAACACTACTAAGGGTTTTAGTAATCATCTTGCTAAGCGACACCTTTTAATGTTTTAGAATTATTTTTTCAAAATATTTTTTAACTTGAGTTTCATCTTACAACATAAACTTAGATTTGTGAATATATAAATTTTTTTAAATTCCATGGAATTCCACCTTATTAGTTTATAGATTTGTGAATAGATACCTATATTAGTATTCAAAAAAAATCAAGAAAACATGAAGTAATGTTAAATTTTTAAAAATTAATTTATATTTATTTTAATTTTGATTTACAAAGTGTCAAAGAGAGATCAAATCTCTTGAGAATATTTTATCTCTCTAGAAGTTGGTAGATCTAGAGTTAAGATGGGATAACTTTACTAAATCAAGTTCACCTTAACTTACTTCACAAAAATTAATAATAATAGTAATATATAGCAGATTTTAAGTTATATTTAATTAATATGATGCAATACAATTTTTTGTAATCACAATGTTGGGTGGTAATACATACATATTTAATGTACTTGTTAAGTCTGTGATTTGGCCGTATTTGGCAACCATGAAAAATGTACACAAGAAATATTAGCCCAAGTACCTGCCTTCCCGGACTCGCAGAGGGCTCTCTATTTTGTGTAAGGGATATCTGTGTGTTTGCTTATTGTGTTTTTATTTTAGGCTAGTTATGAAGTAGGTTTTTTGGTTTTGGTTTTTAGGTTGTGAGGGATGAACTGATCAAAGATATAAGATAGGTAAAAAGATGTTAGATCAACTGGGCTATGGGGTCTAAAAGGTCAAGAAAGCTTTCAGATGGTGATACAAGGTTGTTGAAGGGCCGATTTGATTCGAGGTAAAATGGATCTTTGGGAAAAATGGAGTAAGATGGACATCAATTTTGTGAATAACAAAGGATTTCAAGCACAAATAGTTTAATAGTTGACATAAATATGGTAGGGTAAACCATTAATCATGAGAAATGTAACTTTAATCTAATCAAGGCATAGAAATAAACATTCAAGCCATGCATAGAGATATATAACTCTATAACTTTAGGAAATGGCTATCAGACTTTGGGGAAATACATTTAAGACAGACAAACAACTCAAATCACTATGTCGGAATGCCTAAACACAGTACTTCAAGCTATTGGGCACTTTGAAAACAAGATTGCATAGTCTTAGGCAAAGGGCAAGATCAGAACAAAACCTCCTTGGTTCAACAAATGACAATCTAATCAGTCAAAGAGAAGTTTCATAGATGGAGCTATGGCTATCCATGAGTAAGCAGGGCATACCGTAAATCATACTTAGCCTACATAAAACCATGAATGAAACAAGCAAACAATATTGTTAAGTTTTAAAGAGCAATCAAGAATTCTTTAATGTGACTAAGAATGAAGAAAACGCGGAAGCTATGAAGAAATAGGAAATTTGAGGTACCTCCAAGGGCATGTCTCAAATTTGTTCTCTACTGTCCTATAGCAAGCAAGAACATGGATTTATGAATGAAAACTAAGAAACAAAATAGAGACAGAGACACTATACCATTCTACCAAGTCATGGAATCCAACAACAATCCTCTTTCATCATCCAAGAACATCCAGGAAACTATCCAAAAGCATGAGACAAGTATTTCTTCCAAAGCTTATATGACCATATATTGCTTCTATTCATCAAGTTCAGCCTTGTTTACAATGAAAGACTTTGGAATATATAGGCCAAAGTGAGGAAAACCTCTTAGTTCAACTTGCAATCTCATTGGCCTATCCAAAATATTTTATTTTGTCCTTGAGGCTTTACAAAGCCCAAGGCACAAAATATTTCATAAAATATCTAAAAAATGCTAAAAGAGGGAAAGAAATTGACTTTTCAGAACTTCTCATGTAAAAAAATAGCTAAACGCACATGAGGAAAGATCAGTTTTGAAAGGTTCAATTTTTACAAAAATACTCAAAAAATACATCAGCAAAAGGTCCCCTGACTTGCCGGCAACTTTTGGAAGCCTCCCCGATGTCGAAATGAAGCTCATGATAGCTCGTTGGATAGCTATGAGTGTCTAATTTATGAAAATGTTTAGTTTTATCTAAACTGACCACTAGAAGTTCTCCAAAAATAGACCTGTGTGTAAAAACCCAAAAAATAAGCCTTGCTGATAAACGGGTTAGAGTGTAGAAAAAGCGAGTGTTTTTCGCAATTTTGGGGGAGCGAATGATCTTCAAATGTTCTGAAAATCACTGAGTATGTGCTCTTGAAATTATGGCATCCAATGATACCATTTTCATCCTTTTATGATGCCCCAAACTGAAATGGCGATGCCCATGAGTTTTGGCCAAAAACCCAAAAATGACAAAAAACCAAACATGTCGACTTTCGCTCAATTTTGGTGAGAAAGTCCCTCAAGGATTTTTAGAAATATGTCTATAAGCTCGGGCCAAAATTCCAAGCCTAAAGGTGTCTCTCTCCTTTTTTCTCACTAGGAGCCCTCTTTGGGCAATTTTGAGCTTTTCTTGGTTTTCTTCTTTGTTGTTTGGCATTCTTAGCTTTGGTGAAGAAGTCATGGCCCCTTGCCTAGGAGAGGCAGATAGCACATGCTTTGGAGAATGCTCTTCATGATCTGTGTTTTGTATTTTCTTTCCCTCATCATTTCTTGCTTGAGCGTTGCCTTGTTTGTCTTCGTCACTTCTTTCTTCATGACTGTCATGCTCTTTCCCTTCACTGTTTTGTGCTTCATCACCCTCATGCTCATTATTGTCTTGGCTTCCAAAATGTTACTTTTCATTACTGCCTCACTGCCCATCACTTTTCTCTTCATTATCACTGCTATGTTTAGACTCTTTGCCTTGTTCCTCGTCATCCCTAAAGTCATCTCTTCAGTATTATGTTTGAGCCAAGAGGCCTTTAACAAGACATGTTCGTGGTTTCTTGAAAATAAATCTCCTTTTATTTGGTATAAGAACCCCTTCACTTCAAACACTTTTTTTATGAAGGCACTGTTATTTAAAATACTGAACAAAACCCCTTTTAAACTGATAAAAACACTTTTCCAAAACAATATCTTCCTTTTTGAGATCACTGCTTCTTTGTGGTTTTGATGGACATGGTGCTCTTTGAAATCATTGTTTTCAAAGACTCCTTCAGATTTGTTAAATACCCTATACACACATTCTGTTTTTTTTTCTTAGAGACTATGTGAATCTCAAATTTCTTCAAAGAAAGAAAACTCTCTTAAAATAACAGACTGACATTCCTTTTTAATAAATATGATAAGTCTTTGAAAAAGCAAGCTGTGCTTTCCCTTTAACTTCCTCCTAACACTTTATAAACTTTCAATAAGCCATTACCATTCTATCACTGCTTCTCTTTTTGATATCACTGTTTGATCTTTGATTCAGCCAAGCAACCTACCCTTTGTAAACAGATCTTCAATAAACTATGATGACTTTACCTTTCAATCCCTATTTTTTCCTTTAGAGGCTGTGTAGATTTTAACTCTCTACAAAAAAGGCCTCTTTCAAACTGATAGCAAGCCCCTTAACTTTAAAAGTTGTTCCCTTGTGATGACCCTAGCAATCAAGTTCTATTGGAAGAAGGTTAGTTAGCTTTTCCACAGTAATATCTTCTTTTATTAGTGATTAAAACAACTCTGTTTTCTTTGTTAGTCACTGTTTGACCAAGGCAAATTGCCTCAAATGCTGTGTGAAATGGTTCTTTAAGATCAGCTCTCTGCTCCTTACAAATCACTGCTTTTCTCCGTTTTTTATGCCAATCAACAAATAGTTATAATAACAAGCACACAGTCAAATAAAAAGGTACACACAGTCAAGTGATTTCTGTGTTTGGGTAAGATCACAAAGCTCTTTGTGTTTTGGTGTGAGCAAGACAGCCTTGTAGAAAACAAAACATCCCTCCCAATCAAAAACACTTCTCTTTGTATTTCATTGTCTCATATGCATAGGTAGAAAAGACACCTTCTAATTGAATTAACAGCTTCACTCACTAAATTTTGTTCCATGGATCAAAGGAGGCATTGGTTTTGCTTTTTTCCACACAGAGAAAACCTTTGAAAGTGACAAAGTCATTCATGCATGATCACTGTTGTTAGATTAGGCTCACTGTTTCAACCTAGGAACACTGTGTTTTCCTTTCAAAAACTGCTTCACCTACTAACACTATTTTAAGGGCAGTTTTTAGGCCTTTTGACATCAATACAAACACACCACTTTCACTATGTCAATCTTGGGAAATCATAGCCACAACAAACTCAGATTTAAAACAGAACACTTAACCCTCCTTACCATTGTTTCTCCATTACATTTTGCTGACAGAGGTTAACTTTGCCCTATCTCAGTTGGGCACCTCCAACAATTTGACAAACCTCTACTACTGTGTATATTTTGACTTGTATTTTTATGCTTTTAGCATTGTATTGAGGGAAGTTTTTTAGGCCTTTGACATCATCATAAACACACCATTATCACTATGTCAACCTTGGGCAATCATAGCCACAGCAGTCTCGGATTTTCAACAAAAATTCAAACCTCCTTACCACCGTTTTCACCACTACATTTGCTGACAGAGGTTATGGTTTTATCACAGTCTTGAGGGTAGCTCTAGGCTCTTTGAAACTAATGAACACTCCAATAGCCTCCCACCGTAACAAAATTCTTCAAAATATTTAACAAATCTCTTTTATTTATAGCAAGACCCTCTCTATTCGATCACCATTTAGTTTTGAAAACATGGCAACAATCTCTCATTTAGCAACTTGACTTATACTAGGGAGGCAAATAGAAATAACTCAAAAATGGATGGCAGCCCTTGTTTGAAACATTTGAGAAGCTCTAAAAATATTTTTTTGGAGGTTTTTAGGTGAGCAGCACATTCAGAAGCAAGAGCGTCGCGCGCTGCTACAGGCGTGTCGCGCATCAATAGAAAACCCTTGTATTTTCTCTCCCAGGTGCGCCGCGCAATTTTTCAAACGCGCCACCCACTTTGGAGCCCGTTTTGGAGACCTTACCGGTGTTGGAATTGGGCACAATATGGCTTGTTGGAAAGATGTGGAAGTCTAATTTCCATAAAAGCTTGAATTTTTTCATTTTTTGTCAATTTGGTTTTTCAAAAATTGATTTTCCAAGCACTGGTCAAAAATGGTGAATCCTGGTGCAGAAATGCATCGTGCTGTTTGTAGGCCATTTCTGGATGCCTTCCCGATGTCAGAATTGGGACCGAGATGGCTCATTGGAAATATATGGAAGTATAATTTTCAAATATGCTTGATTTTTTTCATTTGGTGTCCATTTGGGTGTTCAAAAATTTATTTTCCCAACACTGGTCAAAAATGGTGAATGCTAGTGCAGAAAAACATAGTGTTGATTGCAGGCTACTTTTGGATGCCTTCCTGCTGTCAGAATTTGGCCAGAGATGGCTTTTTGGAAAGCTATGGAAGTATAATTTCAAAATATTCTTGAGTTTTTTCATTTTTTATCCATTTATTTTTTCAAAATTTGACTGTCCCAACACTGGTCAAAATGGTGAATCCTGGTGCAGAAATTCTCCCATGACATCTGTATTTTTTACATTTCTCACAAAACATGATATGTGTGTAGAAAATGAAGGAGGTTTTTCTTATTTAACCTATGAGGGACAAAAACCTCTCTCACTTTTGTAAATTTCATCTCTGTTTTGTCATAAACTCATTTTGAAACAAACTTCTTGGGCGCTCCTTAACCTTTGTCTTTTGCAACCTTTGTCATATTGAATGGAATACTCCTCAAAATGATGTGGTAATCTATAGTTTATGAGGTAGGAAGTTCTATATACCATGATTAAAAAATATTTTTTTGAATCAAGGAAATAATTCACCTTTAAAACCATCGATGTAACCCTTTGGAACCCTAATGCTATCTTGCTATGTGTCCACTAAGATTTTGTCCCCTTTTTTGAAGAAGCTAAAAAGGTCTTAGAGAGATTGTGCTTTTCTTTAGTTTGTTTTCAAGGGAGACTTACAAAGACACTATTTGCAGCCCTCCCAAAAGACATTTCAAACTTATCATGGGGCTTTTCTTTTTATCTGCTGATGAGGATACTTTGATATGAAGATGAAACTTGTTTTGAGCATCCTGTTAACCATTTGTATGAGGTTATTTTCATGGTGAAAACCTTGGAGAGCTATCCCTTTTCTTCTCTATACATGAGGTTTAAAAAATAGTGAAACATTACTCATTTTACCATTGTTGACAACAGTCTTTTTTGAAATCCCTGTCATACTGAAATAAATGCTCTTCATTCTTAAACAATGGTGGGCCCTCTACTTATTTATGAAGGAGGCCTATGTTTGATGACTGTCATGTGTCTTCTAAAAATTTTGTCTTTCATTCGATGGGGACATTCTTTGAATGAAAGTGAAACACTTTTTTAGCACACCTTTGGCCTTCTGAATGAGTTGATTTGCTATGTAAAGTTTTTTGAGGACCTGGTCCTTTATTTCTTTGTGAAGGAGGTCTGCAACCTCAAAACTGGAATCCAAAATCAATTCTAGTTTGATTTCATCAGAGTCCATTCCAGTGCTAATTTTCTTATCAGGTTTTGATGTGACATCCCTACGACTTGCAATGGTGTATGAAAAGTATAAACAATAGATTAACCTATTGATATGCAGATGCTTGCATGCAACACTTTTCATAACCTCTTAAGAATGATGGCCAAAGTACTTTCCCATCTTGTGATGTAAAATAGATTGAAACATTTGTTTGAACCTAAATCTATTAGCGAAATTTGTTGATCCTAGCAGCAACCTTCTTCTTTATGATTTCTTCAGTGCATAAAAGAGACATATCTTTTTGAAGTTGTTCCAAATGTGTAGTCTTTTCCAATAGAAAAATACTCAAGCACAATTTAAAACCTGTTGATGCATCCTTTGTTTTATCCCTTGGAAGGAGGTGGCCTACAACATCCCTGAAATCATTTTAAAAACATGTTGGCCCTCTGCTTGTTTATGAAGGAGGCCACATCATGCCTTTCTAACCATCTCCTCTTTTGCTTGAGGAGGTTATCAGCACGATGTTTTCTAACATTTGCTCTTTTGAAGGAGGTCATCATAGTCATGATATTTCATCTATTTCCAAAACTGTGTCATCTTTCCTTGAAATATATATCTCTGCTTTTTGGACAACTTTTGACTTCTGAAATATGTACTTCTGCTCTCTTTTCATTTCAACTTTCCATCTACTTAATGATGGCAAATTCCTTCAACATGAGAGACTTATTTGGACTATCTCTTTACTTTTGTCTGGAAACTGTTTGTCATTCAATTTTCCCCCTGCAGAGGTGCAAACAATATGACTTTGAAACATTAAAAGCTCCTTTAGTGTTCTATGGAGATTTTTCCCAATCTTAAGCATATTCCTTTAGACTGTGCACATGCTCATCTCTTTCTGTATTAGATCTTTGTAGAATTTCTTCCGGACCGAGATAACAAGACCTCTTAGTGGCGCGACCTAGGGGTATATCAAGGTTTGCTTTTGCAGATTAAGCGCTAATTCAGGGCCAGTTGGTATTGAACAAAGGATTCTGGCTCAGGTTATTTTTGTCGAGGAAGGGATTTCTCTAAAGTGCCACTACCTAACTTAGGGGAAACTTTCATTGATTCTGATTGTGTTTGACAAGAAGATGAAGGATAGGAAAGGAGACACTTTGTCAAACATTGGACAGTGACTTTCATGAGAACCAAGGGGAAAATGATAGTAGACTAGCAAGACCAAGACAGCTATAGACAGGGATATTTTTCTGAAACAAGACATGACTTTGGAAACTAAAGATTGCTCTGATCATAGGCTGACAGGAAGGGCTAGGAAGGAAAAAATTTCTTTGGGGGTTTTCTAGATGATAAATTGACATATGGAGATCAGTTTCTAGAAAACTCAGCTAGGAATCTAGTCATCAACAACAGGTGAAAAATACTGATGACTAACAGTGGCTCCATTTGGGGAGGGCAGCTCCTTTTCAGGAGGTGTCTAGAATTGTAGATCTTTGGCTTATGAAGACCAGTGCCTTATCCATTGGCGCAAATTTCATTCTTTCTTGATGCCATTTCTGAAAATTGACAGCATGATTAGCCTCAAAAACATCTCTACCTACCCAACTATATTTCCTAACATTTTTCTTCTTTAGGTGCATTTTGACTAGCAACCTTTTGACATGATATTTTTCAGAATATAAACTATCTAATGCTATACTTATACCTTCCGAGAGTTCAAATTAAGTTGATGAACTCCTTTGCTTCTCTACCTATGCTAGATCAACTGTCAAGGTTAAGCTGTTTGACAGGATTTTATTCTCTAATCTAAAACATGAAATTGAAAAATGACCAAATCAGTATTAGACAGTCTGATTTGTCATGTACTTGTGGCTTGAAAGACAAGCTGCACACAAATATTATTTTGCATAAAATGAAATTTGGAAAAACAAGGCTAGGATACATAATTTGTTTTCATCCCTGCTTTCATATTTGGTTCTGTTTTAAGCATGTGGAACCAGTATCTTTTCCTAATCTACTCTCTTTGATAATTCAAGCTTACACAATGTTGACCATCTTTTCCACTCACTAACTTATCAGCAAATAAATTTAAAACATGTTCAGTTATGATTAGGCTAGATAATTGAACAAGACATTTGAGCACTAGTAGCGGCATTTAGACTTGCGCGCTTTCCGAATGACTATTTCTTTGAACATGGGGCTTTACCATTGATTTTTAGAAACTGCCCTATTTTCCTATTTTTTACTGTTTTTTGTATTTTCTGCTTTTTCACTTTTTCTTCAAACAATCTAGAACTGAAAAGATGCTCACAAGGCTGAGCTTATTTTCCACAGATATCTATCTATCCTAATCTAACCTATACACAATATACATTCATTTAGTGAAATAGCTTTTCCAACAAAGCCAATCAAGCAGATGATTCCATGAGGGAATTTGTTTCAGTTCTTTCATGATGCTGAAGAAATCAAAAGGCCGCTTCAACTTTATTTGTTTTCAGGCAGTAGTGTTTAGTTTTTTCCTCACACTGTGCAGCAAATTGTTCATGATAGAACCCACTACTCCTTCATATTTCTCAAGGAAAACAACAAAATGATCTTGGAATAATACCTGATCTAGAGGATTTGATATATAGGCTTCATTCAGGACTACTCTTTCTTCCACTTGGCTATATTTGGGACTCTCCTGGTAAAGTTACTCTTCCCCTTTCTCATGATCACTTGAACTGTCAGACTCATCATATATTGCAGTGCAGTTTTCTTTCCAAGCTGATGTGTTCTAATTAAGTGGACTGAAAACTGTGTGAAGGTCATCAGGTTGATGAGCAGGGATACACTTTGAAAGTAAATTATCTTGAAAGGATAGTGTGACAACTCTCATGTGTTTATCAACCTCTATTTCTTCATCTGCAATTTGTAACTCAATGGAACTTGGTGGCTGAAAATCTGGAGTTAAGGAAGATTCCATGTCCAAAATGATTTCCTCAACCATTTCAGGAAAAGGCTTCTCATTTACAACATGCTCGAGAATTTCATCATCCTCCTCAACCTCATCATTAAAGCTGAAAGACTGTTGATTTCCAATTATGTGAATGTTACCTCTGATGGACTGAAGTAAAGTAGAGCAAAGAGTCTGAGACTCTTCACTTACTTCTAAACTCTCAAGGCTCTCCTCATCAGTGTCATAGATGACCTGTATTGGCTGCTCACTTTTCTCAAGTTTATGAAACTGAGCTTCCTCCCAAAAGTCAAAAACTGAGTATTCTGCAACGTTAGCTTTTGTTTGGAAATCATAATCATCAACATATTTATCAAACCTTGGAGAATCATTAATATAAGTAATGTCACCAGCCATGCATATTGGACTATCAGATTTCTTTTCTTCAAATTGATTTACAACTCTATTTTTTGACTTATGATATGCAAGATTAACAGGAGAAAGATCATAAAAGTTTTGGTTATATGAAGTTTCAGAGGTTGTTTTCATGTTTATAAGTTGATCTATTTCCTCTTCAGTTAAAAAGGGAGGCATTTTCATTTCTCTGCAATAATCCTCTTTCTCTTGGGAAATCTGATTTGAAGGATGAATGTCTTTTTGGGCTTCACCTATGAGAGATGATGAATCATCACTTATGCCCTTAGAGAGATCCTGTGGGTTCTTTTTCATTTCTTTCTTGTTTTCATCTTCAACCAATTCTTTGTGATGTTGAGGATAGTTAGCATGTAATTCATCAGTTTTTTCTGATAGATTTTTAGGAGGGCAATTTGCTTTTATGAACTCAAATGACTCCCAGCATAAAGGTAGAGATCCTACAGGTTTTTCTTTATCTTCTATTTCGGATTTGAATTCATCCTCACTCAACTCTTCTTGATGTTTGGGATAGTAAACATGGGATTCATGAGTTTCCTCTGATGGATCATTAGGAGGCCAATTTTCTTTTATGAACTCAAATGACTCCCAGCATAAAGGTAGAGATCCTACAGGTTTTGATTGATCTTCTATTTCTGATCTGAATTCATCCTCACTCAACTCTTCTTGATGCTTGGGATAATAAACATGGGATTCATGAGTTTCCTCTGATGGATTCTGAGGAGGCCAGTTTGCTTTTATGAACTCAAATGACTGCCAGCATAAAGGTAGAGATCCTACAAGTTTTGATTTATCTTCTATCTCAGATTTGAATTCCTCTTCAATCAACTCTTCTTTATTTAGGTGAGAGTTAACTTGAGCAGGGTTTTCCTGAATAACTGCTCAGAGATTTTTAGGATGCAAATTTTTTTTCAAAGTCTGGAATGATTTAAAGCATAAGGGTAGAGAACCTAAAGGTTTTGATTCTTCTTCCATTTCAGAATCTGTGATTTCAAAATGGCTGATAGTCTCTTTAGAGCATTCCTCTATGTTTTTATTTTCAACTTTCCCATTAGGCACATTTTGTTTATAACTCTTGTCTTGTAATAGTCGAGTGTGTTCATCCAGAGGAAGAAGTGTAGGTTGGCTTTGAATGAGCAGTGTTAAACTTAACTTTGTGTTTTTCTCTTTTCTTGTCAAGTAGATGCTCTAGTTTGCCGAACATACATACCAATTTTTTCAACTTTTCCTCTGAAGATATTATTCTCTCTTGATTTTCTTTGTCTTTCTCTATTATTCTTAGCTATGCCTACCTATTTAGTATGTTGAATTCTACATCAACTGCTATCCTTTTCATTTCTTCTAGGGTCAAAGGATCTTTATTTCTTATCCGGAAAACCATCTCTGGGTCAAAAGAATCTGGGTAGTGCAAGATAGCACATCCGAGGGGTGGCTTTATGTTAGCAGGCATTGCATGCATACTTTATTGAACCTGGCTAAAATTTTTTGTATTGTCTCCCCTGGTTTTCTTTTTAATTGATTGTATTCCTTTAGGATGAGAACTTTATTACCCATGACCACCCACCTATCTAGGAAGATTTGAGTGAACTGATGAAAAATGGTAATGCTTGCAGTTGGAAGGTCTTTAAACCAACTCTTAATTTTTCCTTGTAATGATAAGGCAAACATTCTAATACGCACATCATCTTCTTCTATTTCATAAAGTTCAAGTAAATCCTCAATATTTTTGACATGCTCTTCAGCGGTGACTTTGGAGCTTTCTCCATCAAATCTAGGTAATTTATTTTGAAGATTTGCAGGGAGGGCTTGAAAGATGGGAGGTAAAACCAGAGGCTTGTATATTTCTGGGACCTTTGTGGATATAGGTAGTGTAAAAAGAGATTTATGACTGTTTGAGGTTTCAGCCAAAGTGGGAAAGGTAGCATGAGGCTCATGTTTTGCTAGGTTTTCCATAGGTGAATTTGGAGTAAGCACAGGTGTATAAGCCTGCTCATGGTCTGAAATTTGAGGCTTAGATTTTCGAGGTTTGAGATCTTTCCAATGATCAATGTAGATCTCATCAGTGTATTCTTGATCAGGCTCAAAGTAGGATAGAACATAGTTATAGATAAAGACAATAATTTCTTGAATCCAACTAAGGCCTGAGTGCTTTTTCTTTCTAGGATGACTAGTCATGTTTTAGGTTCTTCCTCCAGTGGAGTCTTTAGGTCTATTGAAATTTGTGGAGTCACCAGGTGGAACTTGGTTGTTTTTACAGAGATGTAGCTATGGTCCACCTCCAATAACTAGGAGAATCTAATCTGGGGATGTTTTTGGGGTTTTCTGAGTTTTTATGTGCATCTTATGAGGTTTGGAAGAGTTTCCTATAACTGAATCATCATTTTGCTAAGATGGTGAAAAAGCTAGCTTCTAATCTTAAAACAACAATTAAGATTTCTAAGTTTGATTGAGACTTCGAGAGTTACTAAGGCATACTTAGATTGTCACTAACTCAGAAGGTCCCACCGTGATCGCCATTATGTTAGTGAGAGGTGGGATAAGTTAATCAAATAGTATTATTAAGGCTGCTGGAATGTTTAGGGAATCTAAGTTTTTTTTTTAACTCAGAGTCCCACTGTGATCGCCATTATGTTAGTGTGGCGATGAGGTGGCTGAATCGGATAGTAGCCTAGATTTTAGTTAAGTAGTAAGGCATACTGGAGGCTAGTGGATTCGCCAAGTGGATTTTTAGTTGTTTTGAGGTATATATGTATGGTCCACCACCAATACTGACAAAAACCAATCTAAGGAAGTTTTGGGGTTTTTTGAGTTTTTATGTGCAGCCTAGTTTGTAAGAGTGTTCTAAACCTGATTCATCACTTTGCTAAGATGGTGAAACAAGGAGTTTACTCTAAATGATTCTATAGGTTGATGGTCTGAGTTTAGTGTTGAAGGACTAAAGAGTCTATAAGAGTTTTCTAGACTGTCATGTACTCAATAGGTCCCACCGTGATCGCCATTATGTTAGGGTCCCATGATTTGGTTGATTGGCAAGCCAAATGACAGTGTAACATCAAACCAATCTTTGGAGCCCAAGGACCTAGCCTTCCTGGAATCAGAGAGAGCTCTCTCTATTTGTGTAAGGGATATCTGTGTGTTTTCTTATTGTGTTCTGATTTTAGGTTAGTTATGAAGTAGGTTTTTTGGTTTTGGTTTTTAGGTTGTGAGGGATGAAACTGATTAAAGATATAAGATAGGTAAAAAGATGTCAGATCAACTGGGCTATGGGGTCGAAGAGGTCAAGAAAGCTATCAGATGGTGATATAAGGTTTTTGAAGGGCCGATTTGATTCGAGGTAGAAAGGATCTTTGGGAAAAATGGAGTAAGATGGACATCATGTTTGTGAATAACAAAGGATTCCAAGCATAACTAGTTTAATAGCTGACACAAACATGGTAGGGAAAACCATTAATCATGAGAAATGTAACTATAAGCTAATCAATACATATAAATAAACATTCAAGCCATGCATAGAGATATATAACTCTCTAACTTTGGGAAATGGCTATTAGACTTTGGGGAAATACACTTAAGACAGACAAACAACTCAAAACACTATGCCGGAATGCCTAAACACAGTACTTCAAGTTATTGGGCACTTTGAAAACAAGATTGCATAGTCTTAGGCAAAGGGCAAGATCAGAACAAGACCTCCTTGTGCACTTGGTTAATGACAATATAACTAGTCGAAAATTTAATGGATGGAGCTATGGCTGGCCATGAGTAAGCATGGCATACTGTAAATCATACTTAGCATGCATAAAACCATGAATGAAACAAGCAACAATATTCTTAAGTTATTAAATAGCAATCAAGAATTATTTAATGTGACTAAGAATGAAGAAAAAATGGAAGCTATGAAGAAACAAGAAATTTGAGGTGCCTCCAAGGGCATATCTCAAATTTGTTCTCTACTGTCCTATAGCATGCAATAACATGGATTTGTGAATGAAAACTAGGAAACAAAACGAAGAGAGAGACACTATACCATTCTACCAAGTCATGGAATCCAACAACAATCCTCTTTCATCATCCAAGAACATCCAAGAGACTATCCAAAAGCATGAGACAAGTATTTCTTCCAAAGCTTATATGACCATATATTTCTTCTATTCATCAATTTTGACCTTGTTTACAATTCCGAATATTTTGTTTTAGTTGGGAATTCTTACCAAGATATAAGTGATCTTTGTACCGCCAAGGAATCATTTCCAACTAAATGTGTCCAGATGTACTAGGATCTTGCTGCAAATTTGAATGAGTGTCCATACATCTTTGTCCTTCTTCCATTCATCTCTTACTTGATTTATCAACTCACAGTTTGGATAATAAAGTAACTGTGATCTTCACCTCTTCATTCTTTCTTGAGAGTGCATCTGCAACAACATTAGCTTTCCTTTTTTGTAGATTATTTCAAAGTCATAACCCAACATCTTTGTGACCCATTTTTACTGCTCTTCTGAAGATAGTCTTTGTTCCAAAAAGTGTTTAAGACTATCATGATCAGTTTTTACCTTGAAGTGTCTTCCCATTAGTTAAGTTCGCCATTTCTTTAGTGCATGCAGTATTGCTAACATTTCCTTCTCATAAATAGGTTTTTGTAAATACTTTCCTTTGATTGGACGACTTTCAAAAGCAATGGGTCTTCCTTCCTACATTAAAACCACACCAATTCCATTTCCTGAGGCATCACATTCCACAATAAAGGTTTTTGTGAAGTCTGGCGTAGCTAAGACCGGTGCTAGGCACATTGCCTCTTTAAGATGTTCAAAGGCCTTAGTTGCTTGAGGAGTCCATGAAAATGCATCTTTCTTCAATAATGTTGTTAGAGGTGCTGCTATTCTCCCATAATTCTTAACAAACTTGCGATAATACCCTGTTAACCCGAGAAATCCTCGCAACTGCTTTATGGTTGTGGGAACTTTCCATTCCTTAATGGCTTTAATTTTGTTAGGGTCCACTTTAACACCCTCGTGAGATACAATATGACCGAGATATTCCACCTCTTGTACTCCAAAGAAACATTTGGACTTTTTTGCATATAATTGTTTCTCCTGCAATAGTTTGAGCACCCTGTCAACATGTTCAACTTGATCCTTCCAAGACCTGCTGTAGATTAGTATATCATCAAAAAATACTAGCACAAATTTTCTAAGGAAGGGTTTGAAAATGGAATTCATCAACCCTTGAAATGTAGAAGGTGCATTGGTAAGGCCAAAGGCATGACCAAAAATTCATAGTGACCCTCATGAGTTCGAAACACTGTTTTTGGAATATCTTCAGTCTTCATTCTAATTTGATGATATCCTGAACGAAGATCCAACTTGGTAAAATAAATTGCTCCATGTAATTCATCCAATAATTCATCAATCAGGAATGGGAAATTTGTCTTTAATGGTGAGCTTATTGAGCTCCCTATAATCCGGACACATTCGCCATGATCCATCCTTCTTGTGTACCAATACTACAGGAGCAGAGAAAGAACTTTGACTAGGTTGAATTATACCCGCCTCTAACATTTCTGCAATCATACGTTCAATTCGCTCTTTTGGAAGTAAGGATATCTATAAGGCCTGATGTTTGGAGGAACACTTCCTGGAATCAAATGAATAGCATGATCATGATCACGAATAGGTGGGATTCCTTTCGAAGTTTCAAACACCTTGGAATGATTGTCCAAGACTTGTTGGAGATCTGCAGAAATAGATGATTTTGATGTCGGAACTTCTAGTGAGCATAATTGTGCAATTACGCCTCGTTGTTCTTTCTTTAGAAGCTTTGTCATGACATTAGAGCTTATTATCCTTCCTGGCTTCCCTTCAATACCCCGTAATTCAACTTCCTTTCCTTTTGAAAAAAATTTCAAGAAAAGTTCTTGAAAATTAAAAGCTACCGTCCCCAAAGATTGTAACCATTGTACTCCTAGTACAACATCAGCACCTCCCATAGGAATGGCAAGCATTGGACTAGTCAATACATATTCCCCATGGTTAGCTTGATATTATGGCATTTTCCAGAGCAATTTATAGTTCCTCCATTTGCAACCATCACTTGACATTCTGGTGCTGGGTATATGAAACAATTTAATTCATTGGCTACCTTACAATGAATAAAATTATGGGTGCTACCTGAATCAATCAACACTATTACCTTTTTCTTCTTGATATGTCCTTCTATCTTGAGAGTTTGAGGAGTGGTAATTCCTGCCAATGCATTACACGATATGGTCGGACTCATTTCTTCCACTTCTTGGGTTGGTTCCTGGTGTATTTCCTCTTCTTGTTCATTTTCTTCTTCCTCTTCACAATCTATGTAAAATAATTTCTTCTCAGCACACTTATGACCTTTAGTGTATTTGCTATCACAACTGTAGCAAAGCCCTTTTTCTCTTTTTTCTTCCAATTTTTGTGGTGTCAACCTTGTAGGTTGTGGAAATCTAGGTGTAGTAACACTTCCTTCTTTATAGAATTGAGTGGTAGGCTTCCTTGTCGCCATAATTTTACATTCAACTTTTCTTGCCAACCTGAATGCCTTCTCCAATGAATCAGGTTCCAAAACACGAACTTCATTTTGGATGTTATCCTTTAAAGTGCCTATGAAGAGATCAATCTTGTGTTCCTCTGGAATATCAGTTACCCTTATATTCAATTTTTGGAAGTCCTCAATGTGCTGCCCCACTAAACCCTTTTGTTTGAGATTTATCAATTGGCTAAAGAAGGTGTTGCTCTTTGTATCCTCATAATGTACTATCATTTCCTCCGTAAAAATTGACCAAGTGACAATTTTTTTATGGGAGCAAAGCCATCGATACCATACAAATGTATTTTGTTCTAAATGTAAAGTTGCAATGCGTACCTTTTTGTGTGTTTTGCACGTTATGGAGATCAAAATATTGCTCCATCTGTAGTATCCATGTTACAGGATCCTTTCCATCAAACTTCCTCATATCCATCTTTGTAATATGGTGGTTCTTCCCGCCAACATTAGAGTTTATGAAATCACAATTAACATTTATTTTGTTCTCATCATGAGGTTCTTCTACTATCTTTTCACCATTAGGAAACATTTCTTGTATCAACTTTGTCAAACCTTCCATGTCTTCTTTTATAAAATTCTTCATGTTTTCCATTTTCTCATCGATATTAGCTTCCATGTCATCCATCTTAGATTCCATGCCAGCCTCCATGCCATCCCTCTTAGCTTCCACGCCATTCATCTTAGATTCCACGCCTTTCTTTAAAACTTCTATGTCATTTTTTGTTGCTCTTTGCGAGAGCGAAATTTGTTGCACTTGCTCTTGTAATTTTGATATGTCACGTTGCCATTCTTCATCTTCATGAGTCATAGTAGAGCTTTCCAAAGGATTAATGGGTGTTGAATTCTTTTTAAGGGCCATTTTATAATCCAATACTGATATCTATTCTACAATATGCCCTTGGAATCAATTCAAATTGATTCTTCAAACAAGACTTATGCAATTCGGAAAAAAAATACACACCTTTTTCTTGCTTTTGAGGAGCTCAATATTGAAATTGGATTATCTCTGTGATTGCGGCTCCTCTATATCTAAAATTCAACACTGAAGTAGCCCTATAAATTCTCTTTTAGATACCTGGGTCTGACTTGATTTGGATTCTCAAGACAAAGTTGTGTCCAATCTCCCACAATGACCTAATTATGGACTAGTTCAGTAGAGCGAACTTGTACGACTTTCCACGTGTCACTGTTTTGTCCTTTGTCTCTGAAATTGATAGCCAAGAAACTAGAGTCTGTGTAATTTCGACCACTTTTTACGGCACTCCAATCCGATGCCCAGAGAGAGAGTTATTCAACTTTTTCCACGATCACCTCTTTGAGATGAAATTCAGGAGCCTGAAAAGGCACTACCTTCCACAGATCATATCTCCAAACATATTGCGAACCAAGATCTGAAATTTTTTGACAACTTTCCTCAGGATTTCAGCTTCACACCATATGAATTTCAGATTTTGAACCTTCGTAGACAAAACGTTATAGCGAAAATTCCACGATGCCCTGTTTAGGAGCCTGAAAAAAGACCTAACTTCCACAGATCATATCTCCGAAAATATTGCGAACCAAGCTCTAAAATTTTTAGAAAATATTCCTCAGGCTTTCATCTTCGTACCCTAAAAATTTCAGCTTCTGAAACTTCGTAGAAAAAAAGTTATAGCGAAAATGCCACGATGACCTGTTTGGAGCAGTGAAACCCTAGAATCCAAAGCTCTGATACCAAATGTTGTGTAACCAGCTTCAAAAATAGAAGAATGAGAGATATCAACACCTTAAGAAATAAGCCATAGAGGGAAACCTCCAATACATTACATAAATGAACAATTCTTGGATGATACAAATGAACAATACCTCCTTCTATAAATAGGAGTCATGGGAACCTGATATAATCCTAGTAGGCCTGATAAATCCTATTGACTATTATTAATAATTTAAGGGCACAATAATAAATGGGGGTTAAAGAGTAAAATAATAACAATAAAGAGTTACACTAGCAACATGAAAGGACTATACAATTAATAAAGGGACCTAAAAAGTACCACTCTCAAGAGTTGAGGATGCTCCAAACCAAAATGGCGGCGCCCATGATTTTATGCAATTAGGCCCAAAAATGTCAAAAAACAAGAACATGTCAAAATTTGCTCAATTTTGGTGAGCAAGTCCCTCAAGGCTTTTTAGAAACATGTCTAGAAGCTCGGGCAAAAATTCCAAGCCTAAAGGTGTCTTTCTCCTTTTTTCTCACCGGGCGCCCTCTTTGGGCAGTTTTGAGCTTTTCTTGGTTTCTTCTTTGTTGTTTGGCATTCTAGCTTTGGTGAAGAAGTCATGGCCCCTTCCCTAGGAGAGGCAACTAGCACATGCTTTGGAGAATTCCCTTCATGATCCATGTTTTGTATTTTCTTTCCCTCATCATTGCTTGCTTGAGGGCTGCCTTTTTTGTCTTTGTCACTGCCTTCTTTATGACTGTCATGCTCTTTCCCTTTACTGTTTTGTGCTTCATCACCCTTATGCTTATTGCTGTGCAGGCTGCCATAATGTTCCCTTTCATCACTGCCTTACTGCCCATCACTTTGCTCTTCATTATCACTGCTATGTTTAGACTCTTTTCCTTGTTCCTCATCATCCTTAAAGTCATCTCTTTTTGGTCAGAAACTCATTTTGAAACAAACTCCTTGGGCACTCCTTAACCTCTGTCTTTTGCAACCTTTGTCATATTGAATGGAATACTCCTCAAAATGATGCGGTAATCTATAGTTTATGAGGTAGGAAGTTCTCTAAACCATGATTAAAAACTCTATTTTTGAATCAAGGAAATCATTCACCTTTAAAACCACCGGTGTAGCCCTTTAGAACCATAATGCCTACATTGTTTTATAAAATGAAAAGGTCATAAGATACTGCCATTTTGTTCTTTCAAACTCTGCTATCTATGAAAGTGGCCATAAGGACTCTGTTATGATTGATTTGTGTATAATGTGAGATTATTAAAAAATAATATTTCAGCCATTACAAATGGTCCTTCAGACCTATCATGAAGCTTTCCTCATTATCTGCTGATGGAGGTCATGATTGATTTTTTGCTTGTCATTTTGGATATCCTCAAACAATGGTGGGCCCTCTACTTATTTATGAAGGAGGCCTATGTTTGATAACTGTCATGTGTCTTCTAAAAACTCTGTCTTTCATTTGTTGGGGACATTCTTTGACTGAAAGTGAAACACTGTTTTATCACACCTTTGGCCTTATGAATGAGTTGATTTGCTGTGTAAAGTTTTTTGAGGAGCTGGTCCTTTATTTCTTTGTGAAGGAGGTCTGCAACCTCAAAACTGGAATCCAAAATCAATTC
Source organism: Pinus albicaulis (assembly GCA_034641835.2). NCBI lineage: Eukaryota > Viridiplantae > Streptophyta > Pinopsida > Pinales > Pinaceae > Pinus > Pinus albicaulis. The sequence goes on along the minus strand of CM076579.1, from coordinate 1,361,166,619 downwards.
TAGTTTGATTTCATTAGAGTCCATTCCAGTGCTAATTTGCTTATTAGGTTTTGATGTGACATCCCTACAACTTGCAATGGTGTATGAAAAAGTATAAACAACAAATTAACCTATTGATATGCAGATGCTTGCATGCAACACTTTTAATAACCTCTTAAGAATGTTGGCCAAAGTACTTTCCCATCTTGTGATGTAAAATAGATTGAAACATTTGTTGAACCTAAATCTGTCAGCAAAATTTGTTGATCCTAGTAGCAGCCTTCTTCTTTATGATTTATTTAGTGCATAAAAGAGACATATCTTTTTGAAGTTGTTCCAAATGTGCAGTCTTTTCCAATAGAAAAAATACTCAAGCACACTTTAAAACCTGTTGATGCATCCTTTGTTTTATCCCTTGGAAGGAGGTGGCCTATAACAGCCCTGAAATCATTTTAAAAACATGTTGGCCCTCTTCTTGTTCATGAAGGAGGCCACATCATGCCTTTCTAACCATCTGCTCTTTTGCTGGAGGAGGTTATCAGCACGATGTTTTCTAACATTTGCTCTTTTGAAGGAGGTCATCATAGTCATGATATTTCATCTATTTCCAAAACTGTGTCATCTTTCCTTGAAATATATATCTCTACTTTTTGGACAACTTTTGACTTTTGAAATATGTACTCCTGCTCTCTTTTCATTTTAGCTTTCCATCTACTTAATGATGGAAAATTCCTTCAACATGAGAGACTTATTTGGACTGTCTCTTTTCTTTTTTCTGGAAACTGTTTGTCATTCAATTTGCCCCCTGTAGAGATGCAAACAATATGACTTTGAAACGTTAAAAGCTCCTTTAGTGTTCTATGGAGATTTTTCCAAATCTTAAGCATATTCCTTTAGACTATGCACATGCTCATCTCTTTCTGTATTAGATCTTTGTAGAATTTCTTCCGGACTGAGATAACAAGACCTCTTAGTGGTGCGACCTAGGGGTATATCAAGGTTTGCTTTTGCAGATTAAGCGCTAATTCAGGGCTGGTTGGTATTGAACAAAGAATTATGGCTCAGGCTATTTTTTTCGAGGAAGGGACTCTCTAAAGTGCCACTACCTAACTTAGGGGAAACTTTCATTGACTCTGAATGTGTTTGACAAGAAGATCAAGGATGGGAAGGGAGACACTTGGTCAAATATTGGACAGTGAGTTTCATGAGAACCAAGGGGAAAATGATAGTAGACCAGCAAGACCAAGATAGCTATAGACAGGGATATTTTTCTGAAACAAGACATGACTTTAAAACTGAAGATTGCTCTGATCATAGGCTGACAGGAAGGGCTAGGAAAGCAAAAAAAAATTTTGGGGGTTTTCTATATGACAAATTGACATATGGAGATCAGTTTCTAGAAAACTCAGCTAGGAATCTAGTCATCAACAATAGGTGAAAAATACT